>JAQFZG010001484.1:0-20927 GCA_034695465.1 Entomobrya nicoleti | reverse complement strand
AAGTTGCTCAGCATGGTCACTCGGGATTTTCGAAAATCTGCGTCACCGACCAATTTGTAAGAATTCTCACGTACGGTGAAGACTACACACATGTTTCTATTTCATGATAATGAACGCGAAAGAGCACAGTGAAAAAATGAATTGACTTGACATGATGAGGGTTGTGCGTATTGAACTAATTATGTTTCATCCGTACATCTACTTTTTTGACTGACGGAGTGCGATATGATGTCAACTTTCATACTATAGTCATCCATCATCAAACAGTTCGCCGGTTGAATGGGGTGAAGGTTGCTTTTTATCTTTCTTGTTATCAGCAACCAATAACCTTGTTCAAAAAATTAAACTTAGACAAAAGGGTGAAGAGTGTACTTCGAACTAGTAGTGATTAAAATTTAAATGCCTAAATTAGCACACGTTTTGAACATGATAAGCATTTTTTCTCTAAAATTTGATGTTTTACTGAGGCATAAAAAGTTCTTATGTTATGTTAACGTTAGCTAACATATCAAAATATCCTACCATACTTAAAATTTTAAAGACAAAAATACTACATATTTATTTATATTTCATTTCAAAAATTAGATCCTAAAGCTGACAATAAACTTAGAGACTCCATTCGTTAGTTATATTTAGTCGTAAAGTATTTTCAATGTTCTAAAAAATATTTCATGCAGGACTACGACTAGAAGAAATATCGGGTATATGTATAACATGAAAGTCTTTATTCTCAACTTTAATGAAGTCATTTAAATGTGTATCCAACTCCATGATTACCGGTGTTGAAATTTGATGAAGATTTTATCTCTTTTTTTACGAACGCAAATTTCATTTAAAAAGCTGTAATGAAAATATCTGAGAAACTGACCTTGGCCTTGTCATATTATGGTTTACTTTTACGTATTTTTATATTTGCATAAATTCCAGTAGACGACCATTGTAATTGATATTAACTACTTTAAGTAAATTCTATTTTTATGGATTTACATTTTGTACATATATTATGTGTATGAATGAAATTATTTATTTTGTATCAAGTAATTACTAATTAAAGCTTTTAGTCAGCATAGTATAAATCTTATACAATTCGAAATTTCATAAAGAAACTGCGTGAAAAAGATTTAATCGACTCCAAGAAAACAACGTTTTCCAGTGTCAATCCATTCTTATTTCCATTTCTATACTCAGTCATAACTCTTTACTACACTTCAATTTCCTCTTTTTATAATTTATTCCCCCAACAACTACACCTCTTATGTGACACGAATTACAAAATCATGAACTTGTATACAATGCTGTGCATGTCCTGTCTAATAGTTCATTAGGTTGTACATGTATGTTTTAATGTAATTATTACTAGGTCTCTATGTTACATCACAAAGAAAGCCTAGATCTTTTTAAAAAATTCATAATGATCTCATTAGAATGTATAATTGCACAAACCATATAAATATGAACCCTAATAACAGTGTTGAATATTATAATAACTTGTACAATTAAAAATTCAGAAACGGTAATACTTATAGCGCAAAGAATATACATACTAGTATAACTCATACTCACATATTTGGCACATCAAAAGTACAAAATGAGAATTATCTAGTCGGAAAATTCCTCCTTTGTATTCCAAAGAAAGATGCATAAAATTATGTGCACTAGAGTAGGTAACAATGATGATGATGTGATGATGGCGCTCGCTTATATTCTATTTAAAGCATACGGACATGAAACAGAAAAAAACTCATAATGCACTATTTGCTTGTAACCGCCCATTTAGTTATTACTTTGAAGTAACTTTTTGATAAGTTAGACAGAGAAAAAGACAAAGTCAGTGAAGTCGTGGTTTAAATGTTAAACAGAGAAAAATGCTATCTCTGACATATGGCATATCATTATCATTGTACTCATTGTATAACAGTATCAGTTGACACACACATACTTTACTCACCAAGCCATCACACAATATGAAAGCGTTTTGTCTTTGTGTAATTGAATTCTGTGTGATTCGACTGTTGAATGCGAATAAAAATAAAAGTGATTCTTCATCTGGTTAAATGTTACATAAATGAAAAATGCTAATGGAATCCAAATAATAATATTAAAGCAAAAATAATAAAAGCACGTTTGTCGTCAGCGCACAAACGCTGTTGACTTTTTAAAAATTCTTTTGGGTGAGGACGACTCCCCTAAAAATGCAGCCATCATAGATGTAAATTTGGTACATACATGTAATGGTTAAGTTAACAGTGTACTTGTCTCGTTCGAGTGCGTGTGCTGTGGGAAGTATGTGCTTCGTCACAAAAAAAATAAATAAAATGGGATGTATTTTTTTTTACCTCACCGGTGATTCCGTATTGGAATTCGTGAGTACCTTGAAACAGACAGACATTAAATTTACTGATTTATTTAATAAATACTCATGCACACACTTGGTTACTCACGAGAGAGAAAACAAACAGTTTATACTGCGTTAGTTTTTTTCCCCTATTTTTGCTCTGAGTCAAAGCTCTGCGTGTACCACCGTTTTTTTGGGTGTGCTATTGCTGCTGCTGCTACCACATTACTAAAATTTAGGCATAGTATTTATGGCCATTTCACGTGTATGTGTGATCATCCCACAAAGTTTCCATGTGTTTCTTCCTCGTACATAGACAGTTATTTGTGCTTGAACAAACCACAAGTTGTTTCTCATTTTCACGTATACGCAAAATACTAAAAGTAGGAGTGTTGTTGGTGATGATGATGAGGATGATTGCGAGGAATGTGCTCTCGTTTCTCTTTGATAATATTCGCATTAAAGTTTGCATATTTCTGGATATTTCAGTCTCTTAATTTAACTTTATGTTCATGGATGGAAAGGTGAGCGGAATGGATGGGTTATGAAAAGTATTCAAGTTTTTTTTATGTTAAGTCCCTTCGCAATACCTTTCTCTCTTCCTCTTTTTCTAGTTTAGCGTTTACTTTCTACCTGGTTCTCTCAGCCTTGCCTTCGTTTCTTTTTGTATGGCACTCTCTCTCTCTTATTTGTTCCACGAGAAAAGCATGTAAATTTTGTGTTGTATTATCTCAAAGAGTTCTTTCTGGTTTCAACCAAACCTCCTTTTTTACTCACTCGCTCGCAGTCCCTTTTTAAAAGTTAAACGCATGCAGCATGCAAAACTACTTTTTCCTCCTGTCAACAATTTTAGTTTTTTGTCTATGAAAATCCATCGCTTTCAGCATTCTCGCTAGAGTACTTTTGTTTTCGAACAAAAGGGATGTCATGTAGAACATTTGAGTAGATTGAAAAAAATTGGCGTTGGCTTTTATCACATTTAGAAAAAGTAAATGCACCCTTCTGTGGATGGATGATAAATGCATATATTTCGGAAAACAAATTCTCACATAAGCGGAAAAAATTGAGTAAAAAATCAACTGACCCTTTTAAAGTTACACTTTATGAACATACATGCATGCAAATCAATGCAAGTCCTGCATATAATATAATATTATTTATTTTAGAAGCACTGTATGAAAGAAAACATCATTTTTTACCTTACACAACAAAGTTATCAGTTATCTCCCTGAAAACAACACAAGAGAAAATATTGGGAAAAATGTGCATGTGTACATGTACACAGCAAACAAATGCATTGTATATTACGCAACTTTCTTAATGCTCCTTGTGACAGTCACTCAGTTCAATGCAGTCGTAAGTTCTAATATGAGATTAAGAATGAGATTACTCGTTTTGTAGTATCTATACGACTGAAACCAATGACCGAAAATTAATGGAATTCATTTTGTGTTACGTAAAGTTCAGGCACTATCTTCTTAAAACACGTGTAGAACCTTCATGTGAGACTCATGTCAAACATTTTTGCACAAAACTATTTTAACAGAAAGCGCCACTCTACACATGCCAGAAATTTTCGTGTGCAACTACGTTATTTTGATTTTCACTGCAAAACATATAAACATACGTGTAAAGAAAAGCAATATGTGTTTGTATACATGTTCTCTGAAAAATTAAATAAGTAGACAGCTTTTTTTCTTCTTAAATGAAATTCCCTATACCTACCTGTCTGACATTTGTCTTCTTTCGGTTGTTGAGTAGGGAAAATTCGCATGCATTTTTCAAAAGCTAAACTAGGGTAGCAGAAGGCCAGCCAAATGCTCATAGACTTCACAGGAATTAGCAGAAAAAAGTGGAGAAAAAAGGAAGAGAACGTCGCTCATTCATTTTAACTCCCCAGAATTGACTGGCATGCTTGTAGGCTTAATGTCACCATTACAAACATGTAATGTGATGTGAATTGGAATTGTAGGGAATAAAGTTATTTGTGTGTAAAAAGTACTTTGCATATATTTTTCTATCTCTTCGGAGCTGACTCGGCTGACTTGACAATCCGTAAACTTTTAACGAGATAAGTAAATGCAACATGACTTTGGAAGTACTCACATAAATCCCCATTGGCTTTTCTTGGAAGACTGGTGATAAGACATGTTTGTAGTTTGGACTCTGGGAGAGGCCATTCAAATTAATTTTAAGAATAATAAAACAAGCTCAATTGTAAGCCTAGCAAGAGTTTCTTTGCAATGCATCATCGTACCAAGTTTTTTTTCTTCCTCCTCAACTTTTTTGTACTAATCCTCTTGACATGTCTGTTTTTCTTTTGTAGTTTATTTGCAAGCGCTTGCAAACCTAGAAACACTTTTTTGCCCGTGCGAATTTTCACTCTCTTCTTTTCAAGTTACAAGTTGCACCTGTTCAAGCTAGTGGCTGTGTTTTGGTGCACTCCACTTTTACCATGTAAACCGGGAAGATATCCGTGTATAAGTAGGGTTTTCACGGATGAGGTCTACAGTAGGCTATTAAAAAGCGTTTATGTATATTTACTTATTTAAAAATACACGAGATCTTTTCTAATCCTCTTCGCCATATAAATTAAATTTTGTTTGTCCTACGCAAGTAACGTGCGCTGTAATTTATGGCATTTATGTTTCGTTTGGAGATACATTCTTGTTTAATATGTAGCTCGGGATTTCGTGAGCTGAGCTAGTTTATGTACCAAAAAGAAATTTATATTATTTTAGAAATAATACTGGAAGTTGTTGGAAGGAATGAATTGCTCATGTGGCAACTTGACAAACAAGAAACACTTAAAATATTATACATGCATGGTTAACCAACTCAACTGTCAGACTCAACCTGAGATGTGCTGTTGAGACTAGTAATGGTACACTAGTAGCCTTATATGTACCTAGTCTACTAGTGAAATTATATGCTTTTTAATGGTCTTCGGCAAAACCAAGTTTCATTTCATGGTTGCGTGGCCATGTCCAGAAGAACCAAGATATGTGTACACGCTGCGCTGCACTTTCAAACAAAATGGGCAATGAACGAATAAAATGGTATCATAATACAGTGAAGAATATAGAATGAAAACCCGACTTGTATATTTAATGTGCAAAAATACAAAGAAAAGAACAATGAACGAACGAACTGTGACAGTACGCGTGGCGTGGCCTATGTTAGATTTTTTTTTTGAAATTCAGTTTAACGTGTACAAGGTACAGATTCATATATTATATATCCTTTTCCAATCTGCTCGTTGCTACGCTGCGCTGGAAACAGCCAGCTAAAAACTACAACAGAGAAACTAGTCGTTAGTTTTAGAATAATGTAATTTAGTACGACAAGCTTCTCGAAATCCACCATGACCGCACTGACTGACCACAGTAACAATGAGTGGCAGCAGTAAATTTTTGGCAATAGTAAAAAAATACATATGTGCATACGTATTACGTATACACATGTTTATGTAATATGTTGTTGTTATTGTGTTTGCATTGTATATGTATATTTAATTTACATTAAACTTTGTTAAAGTATTATTGCATATAAAGCATGTTTTATTGTACATATGTATATATCTCTCTCTGTGTGTGTGGAACAAGCGACAAATAACTTTGATGGAAGAAACGTCCTCCTTCTTCCTCCCCACAAACAAAAGGAGTTGGTACAGATCTTTGTGTTTTGTAGGCATAGTTGTTTGATTAAGTTGAGAGGAAAACATATAGTATTCGTTTTCATTATGCATTCCATATTCCAAACTTGCAAGGGTTGTTACAGAGCAGAAGTAATGCAATATTTTGGGGTATAGTTTCGTTGCACACTTTTATATACATATAATTTTCACTCTTTCCTTTCTAAAAAAAATATGCAATATCACTTTCTAAAGCTGCCAGCTGCTCTCTGTACGACTTCCTTTTCATTTTACTCTCACTATTTATGAAAAAATAAATGTGTTTTATGAGCTGTGGTGCCACATGCCTATCCTATTTTTAAATGTTGTATATTATCTAATAATACATATTATGTGTACTGATCAGGTTCAGTTTTTTTTCTCTGTGTTTCTCTGCTAAACTGTTAGTTGTATGATGATGATGGTAACTTGATGCTGTTTCAGACTATGAACTAGGTCCATGGGCACAATTAATACGTACACACTGCACACAATGAGGATAAAGTTATACTTCAAAATTCATTTTTGCTCTTTAACCTTCTACCGTGTACTCTAAAACTGGATGGGCGAGGGAACACAAGATAACAGAAATACAGTGTTAGTGTTGATTTTTGAGAATAATGATATGCCTACGTTTTCACTTTTCTATGAGCAGGACAATGGGGTTCATATTGGTTGAAAAACGTTTGGATTTGAAATTGAATGGCAAGACATACTACCACCACCCACCATCACCAAATCAAGCATATTATGCAAACACAATTAGGTAGAAACGCTCTTCTAAGAGTCGATTTAAATAGACTTTTCTGTATGCAACGTAGGTTTCGCTATACACCATCACCAGGTAAGACACTGAGCTGGTATCAAGGAGAGGTAGGAGGCAAGTATGCCTAAAGTTTCTGTCTACCTTGTTGTTATTATTTTTTATATAAATATGCACGTATAGTAGGTACGTGCAAAAACAAGTTATCCAACAGTAATAAAATGTATTGTTGTGTTTTCTACACGAGAAAGGATTATATTTTTGCATGATTTTTTGTGAAGCCGAGGAATGGAAGCACACTACCTTTGTGCTTCCATTCTGCTGAAAATCATGGTGCCAAGACCGAATTCAGAGCTGGACACACGACAAGACGTATAAAAACATGGAATAAAGAACGAGCAGACAAAAAACAACTTTACTACAGGCAGGAAAGTAATATACAACTACCTGGGGGAAAGGTGGAAAAGAGAAATACCTGATAAAGTAAGCACGGGATTTGTAGTGGAAAAGCGTTTATTTAAAATAACAACCAAGCTTTCGAGATTATCTCATCTCTTCTTCAGGGTTAACGATAAAATGGAAATTGTTTGGGTGGGTATTTGAGCCAAGGTGTGATGATGCAACATCGCACCTAAATGTTACATTTAATGATAATAGGTACTGCCAGACGGACATCAACAAACTGTGAAATTCTGTCGTAGTTAATATGCAACTCATAATGCATAATATTCCATCAAAGTAAGCCTATTGTTGGAACTACAACTATATTTCAGCTCTGTTTTTGGCAACATATTTCGAGGAAGAAAAGAAGCGCAAATAATGCGATTTCTTATTCAGGCAAGGCACATGTACTTGCATTCAAAAATTGAATTTATGATACGAGGACAACGACAATGATGCTGATGATGATGATGATGACGGTGATATCTGTGTGGGTATTTGTACGTGTGAATGAACACCGAAAATTCACTTTCCGTAAAATGTACTCCCTTTTTATTATGACGTGCTGCTGTAAGGAAAAGAGATTGTTGTAGATGTTAGAAATGAGATATACTGAAAGTCTGTGCAAGCATGCATGGTTGGCTACATATCCCTATATAGAACATTTACCCGACGAGATGAAGAAATGGCGAATACGAGGATAGTGGAAAATGCGCAAAGAAGTGAGTGTGTGTGTTTCTGTTTAGGCAAGAAACCTTGTAGAAACCGTTTATTCCATATTCTCACTCAATGCCTTATGCACCTTTACAAGGAATAATGGAAAACGTGTGTGCAATATAATAATAAGGTATTCATCTCTTTGTGTGTTCAACCGTGAGAGTCCTTCGTCCTTTATTGAAAAATATTTTTCGTCTTCCTCTAAAAAAGAGGAGAAGAAATCAACTCTTAAGTCAGTTGAGTTGACCGAAGAAAAGAAAACATAACTAGAATAATATATGTTATTTTAAAGAATGTGAATAAAGGAATTTTTCTCGGAGACAACTAAAATGCTTGGAACTCGGAACATTGTTGCTTGCACAGTTGCACATCTCATAAAATACATACGTAGGGGAACATGGATAAATGTGTCCAATTTTTTAACCAAGTATAACTACGATTATACGGCTTAGTTGTTCATACCTTTAGATGGCTTAAGATCTTATTTAAAATTATACGGCAGACGGAAACATTTGGTTCTAACATAAAACTCTTATCAGTAACATAGTAAAATGTAAAAAGTTGGCTTCTTCAAGGTAAGTCAAACTTTCCTCTAATTAGACATTAGACGTGATTCCAGAAAAGGATAACTAACGATTCTTCAAACATCCATAAAGTCAGTCATTGTTTTTGTCAGAATAATCAGTCAGTCCTGTAGTTTTCAACTTTTTTTATTGTTCAATCAATTCCTGAAGCTGAAATGCACATTCATTATAAAAATTCTACCTTCAACTAGCCTAATTCCTATGGTATCTAATTGGTATCACCTATAGCCCATTTACTGACTTCGATCAGTTCGATCGTAGTTTCGGAGATTTTAAGTGATGACATTTATCCGTAATCCACTACGTACGTATACATATTTACTTATGGATATATATTCAAATACATTGCATATACTAGAGATGGCTGAGAAGAAAAAGTTAGGAAGACTACGAAGAAATATGTACGTTTAAATAAATGGTTTTATTCTCTTTCCTCTTTTTTGTTGTTTGTTGCAAAGCGGATGGAAGAGATGCAAGCAAGGATGCATGGCATTTTACGAACAGCTATGTAGTTTGTTTGTGTAAATTAACTGCAATATTTTATACACTTTTTTCATTGCATTTCATTTACAGTACATATTTCATTATGAGAATGACGAGAATGTGTTTTGGTCAGTTTGAAACTTGAGTTGTTTTGTATACAGAACTAAATGGAAAGAAATATATCGTCATGCAATCATATTAAGTAGAATAATATATACATACATACATACGTGTGAATTAGTACTCTCATTTCTCTCAATATTTTTATTTATTTTAAGTAAGTCGGTTTAATATACATTTGTATGCATATAATATACATATATATACCAATGTCCAACCAATGTAAGTATGTCTGCATAATAATATGTTCTGTAGCCATTTTATCAGTCTGTTGAGCTGTCTATAGAATCAAGTCATCGTATCACCACACCAGCATCACCACAATATTACTATTATTGTTCTTTTCAACGTCGTTTGTTTTAGACAGATAGAGGGACGAATAGAAGCGTCGAATCTACATAATTTAAGTACATCATGTTGTATTATATGTATACCTACATGCTACATGTGCATTGTATTTTGTTGTAATATGCATTGCAGGCAGAGAAGGACAAGTCAAAGAGTATCATCATCGACAGGGGAAAAGTAAAACCAAATGGCATTGTCAGAATCAGAAAAACATTTCGTGTTTGTTTTAACTTTTGTAAAAGTGTAATGCAGATTGACTAGATTTGACTGAGAACACATGCAAAATAGAAAATGCGACAAACAAGAAAGTTGTGGGTTTACTACATGTTACAGTCTACTTGAAATTGAAGAGTTGCTGTTTTTTTGTTGCATTGCAATAGAATTCGACTTTATCAACAAAAATATCCACCGAAAATGATACCTTTTGGTTAACTATTATATGATTGCATGTTGCTGCTAGCCGGTTGGACGATGATGCTTCTTTTGAACAATTTTGTACAATTTTGTACAAAAAAGCAGCAACAAACAAAGAAGGAGGAACAAGCAATGTTTTTTTCTACATCTGCAGTGCACTTGCTACTTACTTTCTCATTTGAAGCTATAATATTTATTATAATAATGGACATAATCTACTTGTAGTCATTGCCACTTTTTCCCTTGATGCGGTTGTAATGTAATAGCAGTTGAATGAATCAGAGAGACATAAAGAATCGTAAAATATCCAAAAATAAAGATTTTCAGCTGGGCTCATGCAAAAAGTTGAGGAAAAGAAGGCGAAAGAAGGAGGAGAGTCCTTGATTACTTTATTCCCTGAACAAAACCCAACAGTAAAAAATAAGCGGTTTAGAGCAAGTTTTCATGTATGCGACGCTCTATAATCTGCACTTTGAGACTTTTTTTGGAAAGTGAGTTGAGTGGAGTTTGGAGAGAACAGAATATGTATTTTTTTTGCTTGTACATGTTTACCGAAAAGGTAGTTGGTTTGAGTATTTGTCTTCAGAAAAAGTAATGGAGTGAAACTTAAGAAAGCAAAAGTCTGAAGAAAAAAACTTATTAGCGGTTTTTTGGCCACCTAGCTAAGCATAGTTTTGTAGCATGAATCTCTTCTTCGAAAACATATCCGCTTTGTGGAAAGACTCTCTTTTCTTCCATTTCCTCTTTTTTTCCTACTTGCCTTGTCTGCAGTATTATAATAGCGCTTCACTTGCAAATTTCTTTCAACTGAATTGTTGTTCAAGTTGACTCCATTAACAAATCTGTCTTCTTATGCTTTTTCGTTGTGGTATCTACCTACACAAGTATTTGGGCCACTTACAAGTTTACCATACCATATTACTTTATTATATCGGCTTATAGGTTTTCGCTCGCCTAGTATACATAATTTCGGTAGAACAGCCAAGTCAAGCCAGTTCTCTAGTGTTTTACTTTTTCTACTCTGTAGAAGTGCTTCTTTTGCTGATAATGGCAGCCTAGAAAACAGAAAACTTGGAGGTTGTAAACTATTTTCTTTTATTTTCTCCTTATTGTACATTTTATATACATATGTAGCAATCGTAGCATAATTACAATGAAATGAAGAAGTCTCACAAAATAAATACGTCAACAGCAGCATTTTGAGGCTCTTACTAAAATGCACACATTTGCATGGAATTTAAGTTGCGTAATTATAATAATTCCCCTGATCGGCAAAGTCCTCATCAGCCAGCATATCATCAATGAATGCGCTTCAGCCAGCAACAGTATCAAGTATGCTTTTTAAATGATGACGAGGATGGTTTTCAGAAGAGTAAACGAAGCGAACGAACCACTCATACTGACTTCTTATTTCCAAACAAACCATTTCCATTGACTGCGGAAACCCTACCACTGCGGAGGAATTGCACTTCCAACAAAGATATTTTGGTACACATATACAACACAACAGTTAAATACAACCATTAGAACAAAAAATATAATGATAAAGTAATAAACACACAACACAAATAGATCATAGCTGTCTTAATGATGTCGAAGCTCATTTTTTACTTTCAGCAGCACAATTCGAATAAAATGCTTTTGAGAAGCATCAGCGTCAATGCATGGTAGCTACAACCCTGCCAAAAACTCTCAGTTAGTCAATTAGAGTGTGCTGCTGCAACTAAAAAATCCTACATGGGAATTCGTACACAGTGCTTTGAAACAAAGGGACATCCTAGAATCGAATCTCGATTTTTACCGAAATATCCTGAAAAAGAGAGCAAAAAAAGCTCTTGAACAACGAGACATTATGCTGAGTAAACTAGAATTTGACACAGAGAAGACGTCCTTGGAAGGACCGGGAACATGGTTTCCCAATTCTATAGGAATTTCCACCTACGTAAATAATGATGGAGATCGTCAAGAGATGATGATGACAAAGGCTGGATTGACGCTTGCTTAGTAATACCAATACTATGACTAGCTTTTTGGTGGCACTGCGCTGGCAACTTTCATCAGCATCATCATCATATAATCAGCACGAGCAGTGCTATATTGCATTGCAATGCAATCTAGCATACAAGCTTTTATTTCTGTTCGAGCTTAGGAAAATGATGATCATCATGTTGATAACATAATGACGGCATAATACTATCAACATCATCAGTGAGAGTGTTTTATATGAGTACACAATATCTCTGCAAACACACTCGCACGTACAATCATAAATATAAATGCACCCAATTTTAACATGTTTCGCAGAGAATGTTATTACCACTACTGAACCATTACACAATTTCCATCTTCTTTTTTTGATATATTGCCCTTTTCTATTATGACTATTACTATTACAACTCACATTATAATAATATTATTTAATAGGTGTGTGCTCTTTCTGTGCTACCTAGTAATTTGCTTATGTGTGTGAGTAATATATATCAATAACACCGATTTGTTGAAAGGATTTGACATTGGCTTTAATTCTTGTGCTCTGTTGATTGTTGCTGCTGATATGATATGACGAGTATATTGTAAATGTGCTGCTGTGATACATTGTGCAGTACTCCTCCAGGTTTGAGTTTCTGATGTTCAGCAGATATTAGTATTTGGGATGAAGCATATGGCATATCATGCACCTTATTTTTCCTATGGACATTGACATGTAAGAACGGGAAATAAATGCATTTTATATTAATACAATTGCTCATATATTTATGTTGCATATCTTAATATTTCATGAACGTCAAGATACATTCGTACATTTTATATAGACTTTCTATTAAAGTTAGTAGCTCAGTGCACAACGGTGCAGAACAGGAGAAACCGAGAGGGAAAATCAGAGACGAGAACGGTGAAAAAGTAAGTTTTGCTCAAAGGGTTTCACCAGTTTTGTCTTTTATATGCACTGCTCTTATATGAGTATGTGCGGCAATGAGAGACGGGCAAATAATAGAAGAAATATCTAGTTTTTATTCCCCGAGTCGCTATGTGAATATATTTGTAAAGCGTATGGATATTTAAAAGTGGGCAGATATATATGCACATTTTATATGAAATGTATACTTGTGTGTACGAAGCTGTTGAGGTAATCTTAGAAATAACATACAATTGTATATGCGTTTATAACTTTGTTATGTAAGTACATCGGAAGAACATATTTTACTACCTTATAATGTTTCTGGTTGGTTGGTATATATGTTTTTACTGTGGATGTGTATAGTGGTTCCTTTCCTTTAAAAAAAGGCTTTTCGTTCATTCGTTTCGTGTCGAGTTCGCATTCGGTCACTTGCCATTGCCATCCTTCTTACTGTTCTTACTACACAGCTTTGCTACCAGTCTGTTACTGCTACATACCGAATACTAGCTCTATTCTCTTAGAATTTTTTCCTTCATAATATTTGCTACAGAACAGACTGACAAGACAAGGGACTAAAGCATTGCATACCGCATAACACATACACCTCTGTCTCTCTTTCAATACTTTTTTTCCCTAACCGAACCAACCAAAGTGTTGGTGGTGGTGGGGGATTGAATGGATGAAACATTACAAGTTAGCAGCATTTTGCTTTGGTGACTTTGCCTGGTTGAAAAAAGGAGAGAACTTGAAATTTTGGATTCTCGTCATTCTCAAATCAACTCTACATGTATACCTAAAAAAAGACGCCTCTCTTTCTGCTGATTTTTTGGTCTATGATAATAATACGGACACTCCTCTCTGCCTATCTGCCACTGCCACTACTTGTATTTCGACCAGAAAAAAATATACAAAAATTGTCAACGGCTTTGCTGCAAAATATGATAATTATAATGAACAAACTGCTTACACCACAACACAAGCCGCACGGCACGACTCTCCTCTTCTCTACCTTTCTTACCTTTTTGCCAAAGCCTCTTACAGAAAGAGAAAATCTTTGAGAAAAAAATAATGTGAGAAAGGAAGAAGGACGGAAGACATGAGACTAAGCCGTGTGTGGTTCTGAGGATATATGCGGAATCACCACCATTGCTTCTTTAGCTGTATCATCTTCCCAAACGCAAAATTGTCTCATACTTTTGCATGCTTTCATACTTTACTCTTTTTTTCTACAATCATCAGTTGTAGAAGCACCACAAACAACGGTGACAAACAAAGTCTACACACACATACCGTAATCTTGATTTTTTACTACATCTTCAAACAAGTGTACTCACTCACTTACTTCGTACTTCTCTCATATACTTTTCCCACTTCACACTCACAAACTCTTATTTCCCATACATACTTGACTACTGCATATAATGATAGTTTTCATTTAAGCTTGCTCTTCTATTACTAATGTAACTAGCATTTTCCCAACCAAGTTATAAGAAAAGAGTTAAGAGTTTGCTTTCTGCTGCTGTTTCTGCGGCTGCTAAAAAAATGTCTCATTTTCTTATTATATTAAACCATGTATTCGGCAGTTTTCATGTCAGAGGCTTCCTGAAACCTGTCTGATGATGTTGGTTGTCGTGTCGCGTTAAAGTAGTAATGATAAAATGGTGAAACTTCTTCCATCATCATCTACTAACCAAGCAAGTCATACAAACAGACACAATCATGAAATGAAGCAAAGCTAGAGAGGGGCAGCAATATCAAAAAAGTGGTACCATATATTATATTCGTTTGCTGGTGGTGTGTCTCAACTCTCAACTAACTCTAACTCAGCAGCAAAAAGTATTTCACGCTGAGTATTGAGTATTTAGCACTACAGCAACACTAGCTCAGTCAGTAGTACTACATATATAGTGGAAGTGGCACCACCACCAGTGAAGGCAGTCAGTGCTGCGGCGTTTTTTCCGTCTCATCTCATACCTCAGGTTTTTTGTTTTCATTTGTCAGTGGCAGAGTAGTAAGTTGAGTGAGTAGCCGCAAACTGAACAAAAATATTATTACGAGTATTTCAACAAGAGAGAGAGAGAGAAGAGAAAAAGTTTTACGTTTGCATTGGAGCGGCACACCAAAACTGCTACTGCTGTCATAAAATTAACATTTGGATTGATTTTCTATACAGAAAATAAAGATGGGATTAAGTAGCTTAACCCTTTTTCGAAAATAATAACAAGGAAAAAAAATGGAAGTGACATGTGTTTTTCTCAGAGAGAAGATGAAGCGGTGTGGAGAAACTGAAGTTGAGAAAAGGTGAAACAAAGTTTAATTGCACCTTAACTTGTGAGTATAGTGTGTACGTGGAAACTTATATGGACACGTACACACACACATACACATTGTGCAGTGCCATCATCATCATCACCACCGGCAAAAAATATCAAAATAGACTTCAATTATTTCCCTTCGGTTAAAAAAAACTATTATTTCTCCATTGATATCAATTAAGCAATCACTCTCCAACGCTTTTTACACATACACTTTAAAGAGATGCAAAAAAACAGTTTATCCAGTTCCTATAAATCTTTGTAATTGTACTTTGCGCTGCTGCAAAAAGATATATTACTCTGCTAACTTTTAATATGAATGTAATCAACTGGATATTTATCACTACAACGATTTTGAACACTTTAATTTACAACATTCCTCAAGGAATAACATTATAAAGTTCTTTGATGCAGTAAGATGAAGTATAATTAATTAAAAAATTCTTCTCATTAATATCAAGTTATTTTGTATCACCACGTTAGTTCTCTAATAAGCCAAATGAGTTTTCTTTCTTGTGTACAACATCATCTTTATTGAGGATAAACTTGAAAGATAATCGATACATACAAATAAACGGGTACTTTTAAATTAAAATACCTTTACGTGCATTATATTAAATATATGCATATATAAACTTTACTCATCAAGATTAGCATTCATGTCCAGTTCAACTCAACACAGTATAAAGTTACAACAACGAGGAATAAAGGACAATACCATTGTTTATTGATCAAATTAAAAAAATAAATAGGATTATTATTACAGAAAAAAAATTCTATTAACTTACAAGGACGACGCAAGTGTTGCAATATTATACAAAACTCACATTTAAAAAAAGTACATGCCGCATTTACTCAATAATAATAAGACATTTTCATCTTCAACTCTTCTTCGTATTGTGATCACGTCACTGCTACTGACTAGAAACTAGAAAAAAATGAGCAAAAAAGTTACTAAGTGTGCTTTAAAGGAAGGATCTGGTTGCTAAATAAAATCATCCGCATCTATTAAGTTTCACACATTCAACTCTCAGTGTCAAGTAGTGCCATCACTTACTAAACTTTTGGTGAATCCACATTACATACCAATGTATGTACTTACAAAAAAAAACACGTTATCCAACAAGTCTCCTATGAAACTACCACTACCACCTTGAACAATTTGATTTTTTTCGCCACTCTGTGGATATCCTCATTTAATATCAGGACGCGACGCCTTTTTGTAATGCAATCTATATCGTCATATCCATTACCCGAAAATTAATTTTGTCTCAACTTGTACAAAAAAAAAGTGATGATGGTTCTTTGCAAACGTGGTGTGTACGTGAACAGTTAAAATATTTCTACTTATCTTAAAAATCATCCAATTGATAAGAATTGATACAATTGACAATAGCGTGTCCTCTAATATTACAACAGACAAAAAATCATCAGCGATATATAGGTATGCAACTTTACATAGATAACATATATGCCAATTTAATTACATTTCTTAAATGTGAATGTTGAATGTGGACCATGGACCATGAACCGATCTTTTAAGAATTGAAACGTTTTTTTCTGCTCTTTAATTTTTTTTTCTTAATGTGTGCGGTTGTGTGGTACTGTCTCACAGAAAACACGTACCAATATTATTTTTTCAAAAGTTTTTTTTTCTTCTTCTCTCTCTTCTTTGGATCTGTCTGCACTTCTTGCCGACATAGATAGAAAAACGTGTCGTGCAAATGTAATTCATGTATATATTTTTTGCCACTTGTACGTATGTATATGAATACAAGATGACAGCGTGATATAAAAAAAATCTTGCCACACTCGGGAACAATTATATTATGCAGTGTGTGCTTTCTTCTTTATATGCCCAACATAGAAAGTTGATAAAATCTCTTTTTTTTGCAAGACACAATATCTATTTCTAATGATTATATAATATATATATGATAAAAGCTAGTTTGAAAAATAGTACATTCCATACTATAAAGTCATCAATTTAAGGTTTTTTTCATACAGATAGATAGACAGTGTCTTTTAAAAAAAGAATCGAATTTTGTATTTCAAACGGATTTACATTCGACATCATTGCAAGTTTCCACAGAAGAAATTGTGAACTTGAGCAAGAAATTAACCACATTTAATATCCTGTTTTATGTCTAGCGGAATTGATACCATATTGTCGTCATCAAAATTATTGCAGACTTCAAATATTATTATTGAATGACACAGACGATAAAGAGACACAAAAAAAGAAGAAGCCACTAGACTAGAGACCCAAAACCAACTCATAAATAAACAGCAACGAAAGGGATAATCCAAGAAAACCAACGCATTGTAGAAAAAATAACTTTTTTGTTTCAATGCTGATATTGTCACGATGATAATTAAACAATGTCAATTCACATTAAGACAATACAGTACCATGTACACTTTTAACTTGGAAAAATGAGATATCAAAAGATTTTTTGGCAACATCGGCACTACTCCTATAGACATTTTTATAAAAATCACAGCATTTCTTCTACATATTCTTCTGCAACAACTGGTGCAGCTACACAAGTCTTCTTCATCGACCACGACATCGTTACAACTGCCATTAAATCGTATACCGCAAAATAACTACACAAGGTAATCAACTAAACAATAATGCCGTACTTTATCGTTATTATTATAAAATTAAGTATATGTATATATAATATATGTAGTCCATTAAAAGTCAAATAAAAGACAATGAGGAAGAAATACAAATATAAAAAACAGCCATAAAAAACTCTTCCCAAAGATAAATTAAAGGCTGCATACTTAAGTGAACATTCATCAATACTAATGTCGCTATTATTCATTGCTGAATTGATATACACATATACATATAACAAATAGATAGATAGAAAATCATAGTATAAATATTTCATTTCATTGCAAGTTTCGTTGGTCGATGTCTACCGGTACGCTGCGGTGGTGGTGCCTGTAAAATTACACATGACTTTTTGTACGTCTGTGTAGCAATGCACAAGGTGAGAAGCGGCGATATAAAGATGAGTTGCACAGTATTCAATTCAATCCCCTCACCACTAAAAATACAATGCAATCCCAGATTTGCCAACTTTCCAAAAAGCGGTTTTAGGCTATTATACGGTCGTACTTGCAAAATATTTGCTTGTAAGTCACCACGAAAATACATTAACGTTTCTATATATTGCTATCAACTATTGACAAGTAATTACTGTGATTCGCAATGCTTTTTGCCTACCAGCAGTATGGCTAACAGAACGAGAAAAAAAAACAATATGTATTTTTGATTTCGATTTTGTTTTCATCTAATCGTTGCTGCTAAAAAATATTTGCATGGTGTACCAACCGAAACTGATAGGTTTTGTGCTTTGTGTTTACTTCCTTTTTTAAGCATGTATGCAGGTATCTGTATTTTTCCTTTTTCTGAATGCCAAAAATATGCGTCAAATGCTCTTTTAAACGTTTTCAAACAAAAGATCCTTTCATGTTATAATGGGGATTAGTGAAAAGAAAAAGTGAGAACTGAGATAGAACAATAAACAGATTTTAAAACAAAGCTCAATGATAAGAAGCATGCACACTTACATTAAAAGAAAAAGTGAATTGCAGGTTGTCGCTGTAAGTTTAGTCAGGTGTATAGCGGATTATTTATTGTGTGTGCAGTCATTCATCAGATAAGATTTGAAGTTAATCAATTAAATTTATGAATGTATCTTGTAAATTTGGTTATTTTCCATTTTTAAGGGGATTTCATCAGCGGCATTTACAATACATGCCACATGAAGTGAGCCAATGAAATCGTATTTACTTTTCACATAAGTACATTACTATGTGGGTATATAAAGGAAATCTTTTTTTTTTGGATTTCATAGCCGCGGTTCGGCTTGTGTGGGACTCTGTCATCATTATAAATGAGAGGGTTGCCCTAATGGCAAGTAATTAGGATGATAGAAGTCATCATTTCATGTAATTATCAAGTCATTTTACTTGGCAGTGGTGTGGTCGTGGTCATTTGACAGTTTGACTTTTAAGCAATAGTATACATCAGAGCATTTCACTTTTCATGTTGCCATCGCTTTTTGACGAAATCAATAAGCCATGTATGATATATCTCTGGAAATATTACGCTGCAGTTCTGTTGTAACTAAGATTATATATGCTTTGTATTGTTATCTAGCAAAGTTATAATATCTGCAAAATATTTATTTATGCATGAAAATTCTTAAATTCCGTGATGTTATCATTACTTCCAGCAGGGCATGTAAATTTATCCGGCACGGCACATATATTCCTGAAATGCTTGACATAACATAACAAGTAAGTAGGCTCAAATGACGTGTGCTTCTTTGATATGTAAAGAATAACTGACAATCAGTGACTAGCGTCAATATTTAGGGTTATTATGGACCATCCTCTATGCCTCGCCCTCGTCACAGTCACATGCATTTCGGTTGTCGTTGAGCATGTCGTCATTGAATTGACGTTTTTCATCTTATCCGTTCTTCTTAAAAGAGGAATACACTCATCGTTTAAATATAAGTAGATTAGATAAATTGAAATCTCTCAAAGAATGGAGCTGGGGACAAGGAACAAGCAGTTTCCCAGTTAGTAGTATCGATAATGATAATAGTGCAGACGGCTGACTGTTGACTGATATGCTTACTGAACTCAGCACATGCTTAAATGATGTTTAATTCATGTGTCAACGTCAACTGGGTGAATATTTGCGTGAATATGTATGCGATATAGATTGGTCATATTGTAAGTGTGTGCGGTGTGCGCACCATTGCTTCCTTTTATGGATATGGATATTATTATTACGTGTTTACTTAACGTGAGTAAGTACATTTTACCAACGCACAAGCTACCAACACAGTCAACTGGGATGCGATGCTGTGTCTGTTCTTATCGCTGTGACTTCACTCAATTCACAGAAATTAGTTCAATCCCAAGCTTTCATGCTAAACTTGTTAAAATTGTAGGAAGAAAGCGATGCAATTTACCACATTGTATATTCATTCAAAAAAATACGCCTATGCCTACTTGATAGCAATTATTTGGTCAAGCGATAATGTGCGAGCGAACACGTCAACAAGGAAAAATCACACAGCATCACAGCAAGCAGAGACTTGGTTGGTTTGCATTTGTGACGGTATTCGGACAATAACAATAATAATATTATTACAAAACATCGTTGATTTTTTCGGGCTTACAATTAATCTATGTAGGTGATGGACATCAACAACAAATTTATGCATGCAAATATTAAATAACAAGTGTTCTGCATAATGTATCATTGTACGTTGTCTGTTCTGTTTATTAGTAAGGTTTATAAATTGGTAAGCTTTCCTTAAATTATTCAACGCTGAAAGATGAGTGGATGAGTCATCAGCCAGCCATCATGAGTCACACAAAAAGGATTAGTTGATGTAACAACAATACATTATAATTATTACTTTAACTACTGTGTATGTATGTTAAGTTCACCAAGTCCAGTTAAATCAAAATCAAGAGGAACGATGAAAGATGAAAAATAGTTATGCGTCCAACACTGGGATAATATTAATCCTTCCGAATACCAAAAATGTGCATAAATGTCTGTTCCTAAAAGTACAAAAGGCTTCAAGCTTTCAATTTTTAAATTTAAACCTATATTTCATGCATGAAAATCTTCAACGTCAGATTAAACTCATTGTAGTCTGATGAGAACAGTTTTCCCGTATTTAATTTTATACTGAGATGAGCAATAATATAAGGTTGCAAATTTTTTTTGGTTTGTTGCAAATAATGAATAAAAATGTGTTTGCAATATGGCTATTAGTCCGTAATAAT
>JAQFZG010001483.1:0-20928 GCA_034695465.1 Entomobrya nicoleti | reverse complement strand
AAATAGTTTTCTCGTCATTACTGGTTATCTGCTCAAATTATATATTATACACATGCCTTTATTAAGTACTTAATGTTAGCGTCACCTCCTTCTCCGATTTAAGTTAAAACATAAAATAATATTATTCTCCCACATGCATACAAGGTGGTCATGTTATAAATGGAACTCAAGTTGTCATAAAGCTTTAAATTACGATTGTCGGAAAGGACAAAGAAATCTCGTTATAAATTATATAAATGCCTGCATGCGCAAGTGTAAAGTGGTAATCTTGTATGAGCTGACAGAAGACAAGGAAAAGGGAATACACCCAAAGAATAACGGTTAGGCACGTGTACTTCCTCCTTCATTTTAGTAACTCAAAGAAAAATCCTGCTAAAACCGCTCACTATATTTGTACAAGTGTTTAATGGCAGGATTAATGGGATGTAAGCTATTACAGCTCTCAACATTTCAATGCCTTAATTTAGAGATTTCCTTTTTTTCTCTTTTGCGAACTACCCTTCATATTCCCATCACGCCACGTTGCAACAACACTTGTTTAACATGTCTACATATTTCGTACAGTACATTGTCTTAAGCCACCCAAAAAGAATTGGACCACGTATGTCGGAAAAAGAAGTAGTAAACCAGATGCAAACTATATAATTATTTATTAAAAATAAGAATCATTTAAGTATAAAAGCTATATAACTTGCTTTCAACATGCAAAAAAATGCCGGGTATCCACAATCAAAATCAGCATATCAGCAATAAAAAATCAAAACATTTTAAAAGTAAAAGATGCGTAGCCTGCTCTTTACAATGATAATAATGTTATAAGATGATATCTTGAGTTTGTGATCTAGTTGAAAAAATAAAAGACACGCTATACAAAAACGAACACAAAGTAATACAGAAGTAAAGTCAAAACTACGCCGAGCCACCACCGACAGATTGAAAAGTGAATGGCATGTGGAATGTTGATAATCACATGTTGTGATAAAAATGAATTAAAGAATGCATAAGTATGTATTCGCCATCTTACAAGCTTTAGCGTTGTTTTTTATTCAGTTCGTTTCTACATTTTATTCAACTGGTTGGTAGGTACTTAAAAACAAGCAAAAAGGGTCCGACAAGTCTATACTCTACAATATTCATGCGTCAAGTCGTCATTTATAGTAATTTGGTTTTATTCCACAAATATAAGGATGTATGAATTAAACTTGAAGCAAAGAATCCCATATATTTTTATCTCAGGGTAGAGATGTAATCAACACTTTTTTATATTTATTAACAACCAAGTATGCATAACATATAAATATCAATGCACAACTTCCGCAATCATTTTCGGCTGGAGAGGTAGACATGGTCGTGGAATACATGGAGACGTGGCTCCTCTTTTTCTTTGAAGGCCAATATAACATTTTATTATGTGCCAGCTAGCGTCAACTTGCAGCGTATCTAATATTAACTGTTAAGGTTATTGTCAGGGTTTGTCCTGCGCTTGGTCAACATTTGTATTCTTGACTATTTAATGAACCATTTTATACTTTGATGGTAATGATGTACATATGCCAAAAAATGACGAGTACTGTATGTAAGTAAGGTTTTGAGAGTGAGATCTTAAAACCATAAATTCGAGCAAGGCAATGCACTCTCCTCCCCGACGACGACTTGGCGTCACATATCCAAGTACAAGAATGGTATAGCTGTTTTTGTCGTGGCAGCGTCGCTATATATATGTAAAGGATAATTTGCGTTTTCCTAAGAATGAATCAGTGTCGGTCATAACATAAGTATTGCCATGAGTTAATGCAAATCGTTAACAGTTGTAACTGTTAACTGGACCTGGAATCTGGGAATTGGCCAAATGCAAATGAGTGACATGGCAAGAGGTGGCTAATTGTCGTTGCAAATGGACTTCATACTGACTGAGCTCTTCTGCATTTTATTCAAAATGAATGGTGGTGGCAATTTGTACTGCTGATGATATGATAAGTAATTAATAATGAAAGAGTATGATCTGCGTTGATTTGGCAAAGTTTGGGATGTGGGTGGGTTGTATTTTTTAAAATTTGAAACATCACAAAAGATGCAACATGTGCATACAAACAACTATAAACGATGAAAGGGGACAAGTAACCAATATTGGATATGTTGCCATATTTCAGTTTACTGTATATTCCATTTAGACAATAGAAGCGACGTGATTTTCATGTTCACTCTTTCTTTTATACACCCGCTGTCTTATATCGCCGTATTATATGACCACCCATTGAAGATACTGGTATAGTCTTACAAAAATTGAAGTGATAGTGATCTCTTGATGCGCAGTAGAATTGCAACTAAAATGATCATATGCAAAAAAAAACTTATAAGAAGTGAATAAATTCCATGCATATTGCATACATACATTAGACATTATACAAAATGAACTTGTCCACTTGTATCCATAATTCAATCATGCATTTATGTATATTGTGCTGATATTGATACAACTTGTCTTGTCTGTTGTGTCTAATATATACAGTTGACGTTTTTTCAAAGTATCGCTAGTGCCTTAATAATCTTTTTCATCGTACTTGAGAGGTCTCCCAATTTTTTAAGGGAGATGCGAAATATCTCGCCTTATCTTTTTGTGTTATGATAAATGCTCGACTACTTAACCTGGCACCATACATGAAGTGTCAAATGTGCCCGTTTGGCTTTCCATCATCAGATATTTTTTTGTTCATGAAACATTATATGCAAACTTGTAACTGGCGATGCTGGTCTAGTCGATATGGTTGTCGATGAAATAATATATATTTTATATGCAGTCCTTGTCTACGTTGTTTTTGTTCCATTTTTGTTCCTTTTCATTGTAAACTTTTATAACAAAGTATAAAACTACTCAAACACACATACTCTCAAATTTGCTACATTGTATTTTACAGGTTTTATGATTTGATCGTTTTTATGATACTGGCTGCATTTAAACATACATACTAAATTTAATCTGCACGCTGTGGTGTGCTGTTTGTTAATCGTAGTAACAAAAAAACAAAAGAGATAATAGAAGGGGGTAAAGCGATTAGAACACAGTACAACATTTTATTATTTATCCATTACCTTTTGTCATTTATTTCAAAGTTCAGTAAATGTAATAATTTGTAAAACTAAAACTAATAATAGCATTTTTTCTGCATAACTGCTGCACAATCCAATGTGGTTTCATTCAGCTTCAAGATCAGTGGGCTAATTTGTAAATACAAGATTAAAAAATGTATAAAAGATAAGAGATCGGACGTTGATCAAAAATAATAGGGTTCGGTCGGCTGGTAGAATAAAAGTTTTTCAAAGAATATCTACAATTTTTCCAGCATTTTTGATGTCTTCTTGTATCACTATACCACGTCGTGTTTAACAAAACGGCAAACAAGTTTAAAATTGTACTGAAGAGGACGATAATGAATTACAAAAAAACAAGTGCACACACAACACAGACGACGGTGGACGGCAATCATGAATCACTTTGTGTATCAGAGGAACACAGATACATGCTAGTAGTCTCTAGATAATCTTTGACTATTCCTTGTTACATTTTATATATCGTGTAAACATATAGAACACCTTGGTTGCTTGAGGATAAAAGTTATGAGAGAGCTTTTGAAGAAGGTGTATAATTTCATTATGGTGTTGTGTTCATTTTTCTCTTACAATAAATTCTGATTATGTTCTATGCTCATTATATAGGCGTTTGTATGGAGTGCATAATATATTTCTGTTCTGCTCTATTTCAGCGATAAAATGGTCAGCTTGTTACATAAAGACAAATGAGTTGAAAATCACATTTGACCATTAGTGTTCCATGCACAGTCTATGTTGAATTAGTGATGTCAGTATTCCCGAGCGTGCCCGTATGCATTAAAAGCTAAATGGATTTTTTTTTTGTTTTCATATCATTATAGTGTCAGAAGGGACTAAGCTTAAATGATTTTCGCTTAAAGGTCATGATTGAACACACCTACTAATTTACAACTACACATAGAATAATTATGATTAGACGCGATGCAAAAGATAGGAGCAGCATCAAGCGAGTCAGCAAAACAGGGACGTTTTGCTTGATTTTTTGGTAAAGAAAAGACCAGAATAATTATGATGCGGTGTAATTTATACAAAAAATAGCGATGCGTCTTCATGTGGATATTTTCTGGCGTTGGTCAACAGTCTATCATGCTTAAAAAAAGACGATTTTCATTCATCCTTTCATCCAAAAATCAGGGGTTGTTTTCTGGTCATTGTTGTAAAAAATACGTTGCGAGATCACGAATTCGGTGATGCATAGTGTGGTCAAATAAGTAAATGTGTTCAATATTGGTACCATCATCAAGTGTGTAGTAAACACGAAGTGCATGAACAGCTTTTTTGCACAATTTAACTTTAGCTATTTTCATTCATTCGTTTGGCCAGGCCAGAAACCATTCATTCAGTTGGCTATGGTGTTTATCTTAAGCGAGATAGTGCTAAAATTACTGGAGGAGTCAGTGCGGGTTTCATGAAAAATAATATTTTACGTAACCGTGGCTTGAATGTGTCTAGTCAATCGTACTCGTACTTTTAGGCTCATTCAAGTTTTTTCCAAAATCACCAGCAGAAAAAAAATCTCCATTAGCTATCAGCGTCTTGTAATAATGCAAATGAAATGTGGATACGATTTTGATTATAGATATGGCTATTGCTCAAAGGAAAAGAGGTGAATATAATATTTATATTTTTCTTTAAACCTCTTTTTGCAAGTCAAAGAAGACAATTTGGCTTGTTTGCTATTTGAATTTGCATCTAAAGTGGGATGAAGGTGTGCTAGGTTGATGATGATGGTGATGAGGAGGGATTACTGACGAGTTACGACATTCTTATTCGTGATGTTGATTATGATGGGGATGATGTTGTTGGCTTTGGCACTTCTGAAAATGTTTTTATTGTAAGTAAATATGTTGTAGTAATAAAGAATTGGTAATACTACATGTTTTTTTTACCTTAGCCCATAGTGAAACTCGACTGCTAAATTGTGAGTGTACAAACATTAATTGATGCTGCTCTTTGTAATTGCAATTGCAACCAGCTTAAAAACTAATCACTGGATAAAAATGAATAAATTAATTAGCAATCTGTGCGTGCCTTTCAGCATGTTATTCGTTAACAATGTAAATATGAAAATGAAAATATTATGTCTTTTGTTTGTGTAACATTATATATTAGATTGTCAATCACTAATCAATCAGAGAAGGTTGAAAAGAGTTGGGTTTTTTCTTCTGATGCAATTGCAGAAAATGTTAGTTTGCCTAAAGAAGCTGATATAGAGTGCAATGTACTTATCTGTAATTACACACAGCATCAAATTCTAATTCTAATGCATGTAATTAGCTCCTTAAATTATTTCATCTTGTTACCTCATCATCATCGTTAATACTTAATGCATATTTTGTTATGTTAGTATTTGATTCTGAGCAGATATTACTGGTTACAGAAAATGCTACACAATCATAACAATAATGTATGCAAGGGAAAATTGTTCAGTTCACTCCGCTTGAGTTTGTATAATCTCTAGCTAGATAATATCTGTCATGTATAGTATATGTCATGTTAAAAAGGTTGTTGCTTTTATTCTGCATTTAAAAATATTACGCATGTACTTACACTAATATGCGTGCGTGATATTTACCACATTTGCTATAGAAAATGGAAAACCTTTTGAAAAACACTTTCATATGCGTCATAAGCAATAATTTTAGATCCGTGATCGTGACTGTGAAAATTCATGAAGTATTAAGGTGAATACTGTGTACGTTTCTCAGTTCGTTGTGGAATTACATTCAAATTCTATTGGACAGCCAAAAATTGGTCTACTATTGATCGCTTATGCTGATCTAAATTCATGTAAAGATAATATGTTTGCATAATCTATACATTTCACATTTAAAATCTGTTCCACGAAGACCGTGAAAAAACTCTGACCAAGCGTATTAGCAAGTTGGGTTTTCAGTTTGCGTATACACAATTAAGTACAAATGTGAAACGACTGATTTGTCTGAAACGTAGATATTTTTCGTTCGTGATTTTTTTATTACTTTTTATAATTTTAATAGCTTTAATATTTTCTAAAATCAGTGTGACGTTCACTTTTGCTAACCAATTTGCTGTGATAAAATATCAAACATTTTCACACAATATCAAAGTAAATCTGCTTTTAAACTTGTCGATTTGTCACTTAGAATAAGAACTATCACTGAATGAGTATCACTTTTCATAAACTCACAGCCAATAGGCCTTTTTTATCAATAAGCAGTCGTATTACATTAAGTAGTACATATAGGTGGTTATGTATACTTGAATGAAAATGAATTCTCCTTTTGGTTGCCCCCATGGATCAATTTGTGATTATACGAATGAACGCCACAACTTGCTCAAGATGAGGATGACACTTTGATCTTGAATTCTCCCAAGTAGATTTCAATTCAGTAAATATATTCAAGTTTGCTTCCATGCTGTGTTGCGTGAAAATGATATCAAGTTTATTTTTCCATTTTAGTGATTTCATTTAATCCATGACACTTCCCATGCCATTACAACTTTCAGTGAGATCCAAGATCCCTGTCCAGATGATGTATTGATTATTCAGAATAAACAACATTATATCTCTTAAAAATTATACATAAAAATGAACTTTCTCACTATAACACGTTTTTGCTTCGGGTAAAAGGGTAAAAGAGGAGAGTATAAGAAATGTGAAGAAGACGCATATGAATGGAAGTATGCATTTGTAATGATACCTAAATAGATACCATTGTACATTGTACAACAAATAGGCATTGGACCGTGAAATTATCGACATCCTCATCATCTCGAATACTAATATGCAGTCCACTCATACATTACATGTTTAGTGTGCACCATGTAGAATGGTCTGAAATCGGAAAAGGTTGGTTGCAGTGACAGTATCTAAATGAAAATAAAGATTAAGAACATATCAACGAGATTATATAAGTTTTTCGTACATCCCATGTATACTATCATTTTTTAGAACTCAGAAGTACAGTCTTTAAGAAGCGCTAATCTTCTTGTCACTTTGTGTAAAGAAAAGCTTAAACAACAGCACAATTGCACGTATCGGTTTATGATTTCTTGTATTAGTCATAGACAAGTAAATAGAAAATAAAAATATTTTTAAGGGTCACACGAAATAAATATTTAAATTTCATGGATCATTAAGCTCTCACACACAAAAACATATAAGATAATTATGTGACAAAAACACCAATAAAAACGAGGACAATGTTTTTGATTGACAAAAAAATACTTCACAGCAAAATCCTTATAACTATTTGTTAGTGAGTGACTATATTTAGCATATTATCAGTGGAAAATAAAGACCTACTTGTGTGAACATGTGCAACGATATGATGAGACATTACACAATTACAACAAATCTTTGTTTCAAAAAGGAAAACAGTTTCCACGAATTTTGGTATTTTTTGGTCGTAAATTATATCAGTGTTTTGCGCATTTAATTTTGCAGTTCATAGCATTCCAGTTTACATACATTGATTGAAATGTATCGGCAAAAGTACCACTGATCGTGAGTGATCACTTCAAATTCCCATGAAACTGAATACTGAATGTTATGCAGATATTGTAGAACTTATATTTAATTTAACCATAAACAAGTGGTAATAATGGTGGTTCATAAAGGTTAAAATACTGTGTTCAGCTGAAATCACCCCCACCATCAAATACAAACAGGTTCCCTTTCTTAAGTTAATAAATGGTTACTAGCACACTAACTTTTTGCTCAAGAACCGAAATCAGTGCAAAGAACACTTTTACAATCTTAAAGAATTCTCTAGTATTGCGGTGCTTCGGAATTTTCCACATTCCATGAGATTAAATAAATGAATAAATAAATCCTTACGAAATATTTTTCCGTTGTACCGCAGCTTTGCAATCGTAATCTTTCTCACTTTTTCCTTCAAATAAATAAATCAGTTAAAAATATTATTAGGACTACATACATAAGTGAGCCTATATTGTATATCCACCATGGTGTTCCAGGACGTTTTTTTTCTCACCTTCATAACGAACATATCTTACAAAAGTGCGTACACCTTTCTGTGAACTGAATCACACCTTAAAATGTGGCAGTGACACTTGAATAAAATCAAGCTGAAATAACAAGCCATCTTTTCATCATCATCCTGCAACTCATCAACAATGATTACCGTCACATAGGATATTAGATATAATTCAAAAAGGGAAGGTGGTAGTGATGGTGGTGGTGGTAGTCAAACATTTCCTTCGATAAATCTCACAGGTGTGTTTTTCAACGTTTCAACAATGGTACACAGCAATATTTGTACTGCTATTGCAATAAGCACAAAAACACAAAGGGAAAAAAATATGTGTGAGTTGTTGCTACATACCCGGCCTTCCTGTGGATTTTTGAACGTGCTATTATAAAGAGAAAAAAAATCCTCCACATTCCACACTTAAACATTGTACATAATATGATATGATAACAATTGAGCATATATATACGCTCACGTCATTGATTTCTCTCTTGACAGATATATATATTTAATACATATGTGTATACAATAAACTGAGAAATAACGATAAATGTACAACAATAACAAATGAACTACGAT
The DNA here is from genome assembly GCA_034695465.1 of Entomobrya nicoleti. Taxonomy (NCBI): domain Eukaryota; kingdom Metazoa; phylum Arthropoda; class Collembola; order Entomobryomorpha; family Entomobryidae; genus Entomobrya; species Entomobrya nicoleti. The sequence goes on along the minus strand of JAQFZG010001483.1, from coordinate 12,265 downwards.
AATATAATGTTTATACGCCCTGTGTATACAACATATACCCAAAAATATTGTTTATGAATCATTCCGTAAAAGGATTGAATAAGCTCCGTGTTTGTGTGTGTGCATCGTATAAAAGTGTCTAAAGGCTTCTTCTTGTGTGAAGTTGGGCGAGAGAGAATGTTTTAGATTTCACACACAATAGCGAAGAAAGAAAGCTAAAAATACTTGTCTCCACATTGTCTGGCAGCTTCACCAGAGGAGCCGAGCATAATAGGAAAGGCATTGTTGTCTGTAGGTCATAATAGGTTTGCTGCGGCTGGGCCAGAAGAAGGAAACTAATACAAGAGTTTTGAGGAATGGTTCTCAATACATTGTTTGTACTTACACATTCCAGAGCGATAAGTACTATCGGTCGGTACTACGTCGTTGTTTCATTCACAAGTTCTTAAATGAACCAAGGAAAAATGTTCAGTTGTGAAATAAAACCCTTCCGTAGTGGATGAAATATTTCGTGCATAGCAGAAAAAAATTTACAAAAAAATTTATACATTCAAAAGTCAGTTCTATCAGTTTTTAAGCCAGTCTGTGAGGCATGTGTAAATATATAATTTCCAGTATGTCAGTTTATCTCGTTTTCTTAAGTAAATAAATTATTCGTTACGCAAAAATCTAAAGGCAAATTTATTTTATTTTCCGTTACAGATCTTCCTCCCAGGTCAAATGACGAGAATAGAGGAGCCAGATCTTCTCATAGATCATGACACTGGTGGAGGCGGTGGTGGATGCAAACGGTTCCTCGGAGGTCCCGCAGTGGAGCCATTCGCATATTCCGGTGTTGCCAACAGGGCAAGTGGTGGTGTTCTACACAAAAATAAATCCGGTGAAATTTCCAGGAAATGGTTTCCCTTCTCCAGCAATCCTTCCCCAAAGAAACCTTGCAGGACAAAAGAAACGGACATTGTTTCCTTTAGTTCTTCCTCGCCAACGGGCCCAACGAGAGAGAAACCCTCATTTGTACATAATAATAATAACAACAACTACATCATTGACATGACATTGGATGAAAATACCCGGTGGCCGTCTTCGACAGCACAACATTCAATCATCCCTTCGAGCAACGTTAACACTGGAAAGCATCTCCCAACAATTCTTCCTCCTCCCGCAGTCGTTCCGTCCAGTAATCACAGTGGGATTATGAGTAGCACAACCAAATCTTCTAAGAATAGCAATAGTTCTAGTAATAACCCTAGTAAATCAACAAAACATAGCAAAAATAGTAATCACGTAAATAACAGTAATAACAAAAATCATTGTAATTCTAGTAGCAGTGCTAGTAGTAGTGTAAATAATAAGCCATCATCGAATACCCGAATAAACAACTGTGGACCTACATCAGTGACGACCACAGTAGACTCGCATGTTGGTTCGAGTAGTAATCATTACCCATGTACTAGTATTACCGGCGATGAGGACTCTGGAGGCAGACATTTAATTATTAGATATATTAACTGTAATGAGAGACCCAATAAGAAGCAACTGGTGACATTAGGATTAATTTCTGTAATATTTATAATTATTCTAGTAATACTCCTAGCCTTGTTTCTGGGACCCACCTCAACGTTGGGTGGTAGCAGTAAAAATACAAATAAAAATAGCAAAGAAAATAATGCGTTAAGTGATACTTTAATTTCCAGTGATATTGCAAGTAGTTTAAATAATGACGATGTAGATTTAGATGACAGCGAAAGTTATGATGACGGTGACTCGCCGTACTACAGTGGTACAACTAGTAGTACGGGTTTAGATTTGAAAAAAGTTTCAAAACTCAGTTGGGACTTGTTGAATAGCAACAATCAAGATTCCAGCTCGAGGGTTGGTAGTAATGGTGGAGGGGGTAGTAGTCGAGGAGGGGGTGGAAGTGCCTCATTGCCCCCACTAGGTACAATTAGTAGTGGAGGCGAAGGTGAAATCATCCTTCCTGCAAAAATGATTTATACCTCATCTGGAGACTCGACAGATCTGATTCCTTCTGAACACGGAAGTGGGGTAGGTGGAGGCTCGCAAAATAAAAAGCGAAGTTGCTGTCGAACACAAAAATACTCACAGGTTATAAAACGGGATGGTTGTGAGCCACTGACCATTGTTAACAAAATGTGCTTTGGGCAGTGTGTATCAGTTTGGGTTCCTGGATTATTTGCGTCATTTCCTGTGTGCAGACCATCCAAATCAACCTTCAAAACTGTGACACTAACTTGTGGGAGGAATAGGGAAAAAAGGAAACGGGTACGGATCGAAAAAGTCCGACGATGTTCGTGTATGGAAATTGAACCAACAGCAGCTTCGCTTTAATTATCAACTTAAGTAGAGTAACTTATAGGCTAAGAAAAAAACTAAAACTGGTATTTTATAAATTTAACATGCATGCAACTTTTTAAAACAAAAAAATATTTATTCACACTAAATAGCAAAACTGCGACATTCTCACAAAGACAAAAAAAATATAACGAAATGATATATAACCTATGAAAGTACCTTGTGATATAATACTCGGTCATTTTATTTTATATGTTGATATATATGTTTAAATATATTTATAACATTTTTTATGTCAACATTACTTACCTCAAACCAATACCAATTTTTTTACTATTTCACTTTTTTAAAGCAATTTTTATACTATGATGAAGTATAGAGTTTTAAGTAAAAAGAACACAAGCCACAACTTTTGTATTGAAGTTACAAATTAAGGAGGCAACAAAATAAAAACCACTTTTTGTATGACTGATAAAATATGAGATGCTATTAAACAAAGAATGTTTTAATGAACATAATGCTATATATATCATAAATTTTATTATCTTTTAAGTAAACACTGTCAACAGACTTTAGTTGTGTGAGTTTTAAAATATATATGTTAAATTTAAGAACATCGGTATTTTCATGTCTGTTTAAGGGAAATTATTTTCCTTTTGTTCCAAACCAAGTCGCGAGCACCATTATTCCTACTCTGGAATTCGTTATTTTACCTACCAGCAAAACAACAATTAAATCTTATCATCAGGTATCTTGAAAAACTTTGCGGTTTTCTTGTGCTTGCAACGTTCACCAATGAATTTTTTGTGTGTACTGTAGTCATTGTGAAGTATTATTAGAATTTTAATTACTATTATGATATAATTATTACTGTAATGCTATATTATACTAATACAATATAATGGTGGTGTATGTATGTATAAAAAACAATATAAAATGCAAAGCACACATACTGCATCCTGACAAAAAGAAAAAAACTTTACCAACCTCAAAAATCCTACTAATAAATGAATAAAAAATGTTCAAAACCTGAACTGAAAACAATTTCCAATAAAAGCAATTGTCTTTGGAAATAATTATTACGCATATTTTCACATGAGTTGTCAATTTTAAAAGAAACTAAAACAGCCATATCCAGATTCCAGATTTCCACCGACAATTAATATTTCATGAAAGATCTCGTTGTAGGACTTCACTTCGTTTCATGTTATATACATATGCATGCCAATAATGGGACAATTCATCAATAGTACAGTAAGACGACGCCAACCAAGTATAACGTAGACAAAGACGGACGGACCAGTAAAAGAGGTACAAGGGGGATACGTTAACTCAACACAATGTGGCTATTCTGGCAAAGATGGTGGTAGACTTCCAGGGAGAACTAAAATGAGAATTCAAAGCAAATCAGTGTGTATATTACACAGCCTGAGATTGCTTTAAAGCATAAGATTTATCAATGGTTGTGTTGAAAACTGACATATTGTGACAGGAATCGGGTAAAAGCAAACGGATACGATCAATGATCTTCGTGTGTTGAACTTGAACAAACAGCAATTTCGCTTTAATTATCTAGTCCGAGTCGTTACAAGCCAATGATGCATAGATAGTACACATTGCTCAAAATTCCGTCTTAATTTACTAATGAGTAATTTTTTAAATATAATTGCACAATTCACAGTTGCTCAAAGTCAGTTTCTGTATTTAAAAAAGCTAACTCGCAATCTCAATTTTATTACGCATAAATTCCTAACTCAATTGAAGTAATTCAACACTTGATGCATAAAAATTACAAAGTCGACTACTTAACTTTCTATTTCCGCTTTTGCTTCCATTCCAATTAAATTACTCATAATTGTAAAATATATTATTTTTTGTTTCTCTATCATCGGTTAACGACGTGCGTCGTGTATTGCTCTTGTATATTGTGTGACTTGTTGGAGAAGTTTCCCTCTGGGCCGAGAATCTTCTCACTTGTCTTGGTGGAGATCTTTCCCTCTGGGCAGAGCCTCTTCGCTCTTGTCTTGGTGGAGATGTTTCTCTGTGATCAGAAGATCTTCGCGCTTGTCTTGGTGATGTTTCTCTGTGACCAGAGGATCTTCGTGTATGTCTTGTAGGTGATTCCTCCCTTGCTCCAGAAGATCTTCGAATATAAGTTGGTTCCTCCCTCGCACCAGAGGATCTCCGGATATGAGTCGTTTCCCTTTGACCAGAAGACCGCCGCCCTTCGGTTGTTGCAGATCTTTCTCTTTCTGGTATATATGTTGGTCCGGAATCAAATGAAATTTTTCTTTCCGTGTGCCGACCGTCCTCATCATCCCAATCTCCCCTTGAATCAGGCCCATCTTCTGGATGAACCTTATCGTTACGAGTTGTATGCAAAGTAGGATCTGCTGGGACATCTGGAAATTCGGGATTGTTTAATCCTGTTGGTGTTCTGAAGAACCTCGATATTACAAAAAGAAATAGTATTATTCCGCCTATGATCCCAATTATAATGAAGATTAGTATAAAAATTCCAAGGATGTGTAAATGTTGTTCATCGTCATCTTGAATAAACCACGGGAAAATTGTTAAACATCCCTATTCATAAAAAAACCTCTATAAATAAAAGTACTGTGGTGGTAAATTATGGTATTATATATTTTATATCACATTTAAGTTGTAATACCCGGTCATGAATGATCGACTCCAAGGTATGCAGTTCGTGATCAGGATGCTTCCAAATTAGCTGACCACATCCTTCATAATCATAATACTTATTACAACAGGAATCGGGAATTGAATACGTTGATCTTGCCAAAGTCGTGTTTTGCCAATCCATGTACGAATAAAGTCCACAGCATTTTCCCTGCAGACAAATGTAGTCTTATGATAAGTTGGTGATTTTAAAAAGGTGTGTAAGCAAATGGAAGACAAATTACTCTTCTTTGGAGATGATCCCAATAGGTAGTTGCATTTATGGGGAGTATCCCAACACGCTTTGTTTTATTGGAACCGTAGTGCTGGATGGAGTCGTATAAGTGGAGGATATAATTGTCATATGCATATTTACTGCCCATAATAGAAATTCCGAATGCAGCATCAAACACTGTTAACAGTAGTAAAAGAATTACATACTGAAAAGTCAAAAGAAATCATGCGAACAATTATGAGGAGGGCTCTATAAAATCTCTATAAATACTCTATAATGTTTCCTTACTATGATAACTGCTATAAAATTTGCTGAAACTATTGCAAAACATCCAAACGTTGCAACAGCTAATAAAGGTCCACTGTAGAAAAGGAAAAGTGTAGCGGGGGTGGAAATGGTCCAGTCCAATACATTTGGATCACTGCAACTAATTGTATCAGTTTCTAGCCCTATGACGAGTGCAAAAAAAGCAGCACAAATGGCCATGATCTAAATTATTGAAAAAATACAGATATACTTTCTCTTGTGAAGGTTTAAAATTAATTCTAAATTTTTGACTCACCCATAGTACGCAATTGGTAATGTAAATGATGATCTGCACAATGAGACCCCAACATTTTCCGGTAAGCTTGTCGTCATCTTCCTCGTCAGTTGAGCTATCGCTTTCATAATAATATCCATCCTCATCTCTGCGTCTATATTTATGTCTACGTCTACCTCTGCGTCTACGTCTTTTCCTTTGCCTACCTTGATTTGTGGTCCACTTTGTATTCTCTTCATTATTTCCATTGTTATCCTTATCATTCTCAGGCATGGCCTAATGTTCAAGAGTTTATTGAAATTAATTAATTAAATTTATAAATGTATTATTCTCAAGACCCACACCAACCGAGAGGAAAATACAATATTGAGGTTGGAACAACATTGAATGAAACAATGTCATTAATTTTTTTTAATACAATTTTCTTAAACCTTTTTGTTTCTGATAGAGATTACCGATACACCATTCTTACGCTAATCCCAGATTTTTTGAGAAAGTAAGATATGATGCCATAAACTGAACCGAATCAGTATTTCTTTAAAAATTACTTGACGAATGAAATATACATAAGGATTAATTTCCAGTAATTCTAAAAGACACAACTTAATTTTTTTGACGTAACCCATGAACCATTTAATGAATTATGAGGTTGGATTTTTGGATGTATCAAGTTTATGAAGAAAATACAATCAATATATTTTAAAGGAGAACATGGTCTAAATATATCAGCAAACAACAATGATGCATATTTGACCTAGAATTTTAATGAGTTCATAGAACAATGTTATATAGATTCGTATGTTCACCTCAGCTAAAAATTGGATTGTTTTCAAGATTCACAATTAGCCAACTAGTTTTACAAGCACATTGTTATTTGTAACTTTACCCTGTATTCATTCTTTAATGATACTGACAGTTTTTAAGTGATGTTTTAAATGTTATAATTTTTAAAATGTATTTAATAGTTATCAATTTTTTACTGTATTATACTCATCTAATTAGTGCAATTAGACCTGCATTTGAAGACGATCCTGGTAAGGGAGCTAAGTACATTTTAGTTTTGCCATTCTTAATTTTAGCCAACTAAAATAAAAATGTGAATACAAAATATGTAAATTATTTCAGAGCGCTGCCCATTTGTAAATCGAATAAAGATTAACGATGTAGCAGCCGAAATGACACCCAAAATACCTGGAATGAAATACTTTCGACGAACAAATGATAGCAAAGAACAAGTGACGATGGACAAGGCTACTTCTTTATGCAGAATGTACAATTTAGAGCCAGCAGAAATTTTAGATCAGGATGATTACAACGAAGTGATATCAATCGTTAAAGGTTCGGAAAATACAAAAAACAAATTGGTGGAGCGTCAACTTATTTTTTAAATATTTAAATAATTTAGAAACTGGATGGAGTTTCTGGATATCTACTAGGGGAAAGTATGCACCTGAGTATGGGAATTACAATTTTGATTTTGTTCTTGCTGATGGTCATACTAAAATTGGTTTCCACGATTTTGGACCACAAGAATTTCCTCCAAATGCTATCCAAGTACTTACACACCATTTTCTCAATCATGTTCCACAATTCGCTCAAACAGTGTCATTCTTCAATCACCAATTATGGCATTTTAGATATTTGGAGCTATTCAAGAAGCATGTGTCGTGGTTAAACCAGACGCAGCAAACCCATCAGGGGTTAGCTGGTCAAAACAGTTTTGCACCGAGCGTCACAATATTCTATGCCAGTATCAAAAGTCATGCTACAGGAGATCAGATTACATGAAAGATCCGAGTAAATCACAATGAAATTCTGTATATCCATTAAAATCTTAAATTATATTGTGTTTTATTACATACACAGCACGACCAATCAGGAGACTTATCCCAATTCCTTTGTTGACACGGTCAGAAGACTCAGGATTTTATATTTCCATGCACCAAGTAAATTTAAATGGCACTTGTTTAGTGGTGAAGTATAATATTTTTAATAAGTATGATTTATACAAAAAATAAAATTGTTTCATTTGGAAATTGTAGGCTATATGGCCATTTGCCAAGCAAGTGTGTGAGGACGCTGATATGCAACTCTTGTGGTTCGAGGATGACATGGAACAAGATGAATTGCGCAACTTGTTGATATCTTTCCGGGAGACTTTAGGTTTTGTTATTAATTATATATCAATGTACCAATTACTTATATTGCTGAGTCATAATTAGTTGGCGTTATTGGATTAATTATATTGTAGTCCAGTATCAGGGAAAGACATTTTGGACTGCAGGTCGATTTTCTCCCAACCTGGATGAAAATAAAACCGAGATTTATTCCAAACTTTATTGGTGGAAACATCGAAGAGCATTTGAGGTATCAAAATGGGACTTGAATTTGGCCAGATTGGGACAACCGGAAAGTTCAGGCGGATTTATGAAGAAATGGGGCAAGGATAGAGAAGCCACCAACTTGGACAAAATTGAACCATACGATGAAGGTTTACAAGGTGTCGAGAGATGTGTTGACGCCAGATTTAGACCTGATGGAGCAGAATATTATACTTCGAAATGCGACAAAAGTTTGCGATTTTTCATTTGCAAGAAACCAGAAGTGGTGCGACAATCGTTGAATTTGACAGGAGCAGCGAAGCGTAAGTACATAATATGAAGCAATTCTTTCAACAACTGAATTGAATGGTATCTGTATACATGCGTCACGCAAGTGCTCATGAATTTGATTAAAAAATGTGATAGCACGTGTGTTTATCATGTGAATATCACACAATCGCAATACATGACAATTTCCAAAAGTTGATAACATAATAACAATAGAACAATACGCACTCGTTTTTTTTCATTTTTAATCAGCGTCCTTCATCGAATATTGCGACGACAAACAATATCGGAAGACCAGGGGGAAAGATTGCAAAGGCGAAATATTATTTCCAGGGGATAAAAAACCTAAATGCACGTGTTATAATGGAGTGTAAGTGCAACATTCACATGCAAAAAAAGTTTGCTTGTCTGGCTTTTATTTTCCTGATTGAACTACAGTACATGATCACAGTTTTGAAATGGAGTTTAATTGACCTCACCTTCTTTATACATGGTATAAAGGAATAAAGAGATATTAATATCTTATGTTTGATTTGATGTCTAAAGTCTAAACCTTAAATAAGCTTGGGTTTGCATTATTGCCATTAAATGAGGAACTAATATTTAAAAAATATATATTGTTCACACTTTAATGACGATGTTTGTTGCTAACTTGAAATTTACTCATGGCACATGTGTCTGTCTGTATTTGTGTACCTATGTAGCATGCAAACATTCATTCAACTAATTAATAGAACACTTGACCTTTGTGTCAAAATAAATATTACATTACAGACATGCTTTCATGGCCGACGTGAGATGTAAACCCAGACTTTTGGTGGGAAGTGGATGTACAAAAATGAAAGCAAAGTCGACCATTCACTGGCAAATCCTACCAACTCAAATAATCAGCAATAATAAACCCTGGATTATTGTAGCTCACAGTCACAGCACCGACGATAAAAATAAGCTTTTCAGTTGGTTCTCTGTGAACGTGGAGGAACCGCAAATGCGACAGGTTTTGGGGGCTACCACGTTCTTCTTTTTTGGATTTGATGTGTACAGGGACACTAGCCCGGGACATCCCATTGATAATATATGTTTTGTTGTTAATGCCAATGCATCCGAGACTGAATGCAAAGAATTTTATGAGTACAGTGTGCCAGACCTTCCTTCAATTACAATGCGACATTATAATCATGAGGAAACCTGTGGCATGGAAAAAGTTCAAGATGAGGATTTAACTACGCACAAAGTGTCGGAAGATGAAAGTATTAATTCATTGCTTAGTTTAAATAAGACAGTTTTTTTCAAACCATTTTCAACGAATTTTATGTAACCTGAATTTTGCAGATGACTGTGAGTTAGAACCGTGTGAACGGAAAGAGCTAAATGACGATAGTTGGGAGGTCTGGATAGAAGTTCCGCACACAATGGTCCGACGAGACTGCAGTGACGGAAATGATACTGCTTGTAATGATATTCACGAAAATGTCGATGAAGTGCAACCTATTTCAAATAAATCGGCGCTGGCTGGAAAAGCGGAAGGAGATATTGAGGATGTCAATGATAATTTAAATCGACAGTTGCTTATTAACGCAATAGAAATGGCCTTTCCGCATTCCAACGGTCCTGGCGACTCTGCCAGGACTGGTCCTATAAACACTTGGATAATAATGGATAAAGTTTTTGAGCTTGCTAAGCAAACGTGTAATAAGATGGTTAGTAATAACTTTTTGTCAAGAGTCCTGAAATATTTTAAAATTGTTCATTATGGAGAGAATTATGAGTACGGGGAATATTTCTCTGCGTCGGAAACAAGACAAATTTTATCAATGCTTGACTCTTGTCGGGAAAGAGCTTATAGTGTGCGGGAAATGGATGTCGAAGTTGACACTTGCACTGGACAGGTTTGTTACTTAATTAGAAAAATGTATTGTCCAATAATAAGTATAGTAGAATTACAAATTGGGACATCTTTCGTAAACCAGGCTTCAAGAATTACATTGGAAAATAAAACAAGAGAAATCATTTCTCGGTCTGCTGATGATACTGGATATCAAGCAGTGTTTCACCATCATGTCATCGAAGCGACATGGGATGTAATTGACCTGTGGAATGTCGTTTGTATAAATGAATTTAAGCCTTCCTACCTTTTGTTTCATCATATGGAAAGAGGACTGGAAATTTTATTTACAGAGAAAATTCGAAAATTATGGTAAAATGCTTTAACTTTTTTTTCAGGGTCCGGATCATCAAAATAAGCATTTTTTCATTTGAAAATAAAACGAAGTCGAGAGTTTCTGGCATTGAAAATTAAAAAAAAAGGTGCTCCAAGAATATGAAGAATATGTGCCTGTCTTTCAATGTTCGAAAACTTTCACTCCGTTGTTTTACATATACAAATGAAAACAACTTTCCATGTGTATGTATTGCTAAATTGCTTATCATCATGATGCGGAGCCATATGCCCGCCTCGTTTTATTACTAATATGCTAAACACTTAAGAGTTCCTGGCTTCTCTAGGCATTTTCCTAACGTCACTGAAGAATATTTCGAAAAACTTTTAGGACCGGATGAAGGGATTCAGCTTTTAAATTTGGACCAATGTGTTCTCTCAGCCTACAAGGTACATTTATTTAGAACTTGGCTTTTATTTTGAATTTAAATTGTACACTACAAATAACCGTTTTACAAAATGCACAAAACAGGGCAATATGAGAACAAACAGAATGAACAGGCCTTTTAAGGGAAGAAATACGGTGGTTGGCCAAATGATTCGAAATAGATTGGAAACGAAGAAATTAAAAGAGGATGGAGTGGTTCCGACGAATCCAATCACACATCCAAACTCAAAAGTGCTATCAGCTTGCATAAAGGGTACTACAGTACGATGTCATCAAAAACAGAAAAAAATTAAGGAGCCTGTAGGAGCCCTAGGGGATTTGATAAAGAAAGGTTAAACATGACGAGTGCTTACATATGTTATAAATTTAATGTTTAAAAATGCCTTTGTAAACAATAAATAATATTCTCCTAACTTTCCGATTGCCTTCAATTAATCCTGTCAGCCAGAATATAATAGTCAGTTTTTGCAAGATAATCTTGTTTAATCTGACGATTAATTCACTTTGGGATTTCCCAAAGTCAACGTTGCGTTGTTGGTAAAAGCGTATTCGATTTTTTAGCATATGTATCATAGTTATTGTGGAACCATAACCAGGAAAATCCAAACTCAAGAGGAAAACTCGACTCGACAATGATAAATACAGATGAAAGCTTTATTTATTTAAATATTTTATAAATTACTTTCATTTTTGCATGGTGGTAAAAAGCATTCAGTGTATGGAAAATATCTGCAGCCAAAATTAAATATTCTTAATAATATGCGTCCAATGTCCAATACACTGAAACTGCTTGAACTGATAACCACCACAGGTGATGATGATTTATGATCATGATCACATGAATAAACGAGTTAGTAATTGTCACTGACCAGACTATTCAGCTGTCGTGTACTCATAAGCTAGCGAGATATTAACGATTTCACAATTAATTTAAGTAAATATTTATTTTAGCGTAAAAAGATAAACGAGTAATGATTTCATAATGCACTTCATGGCTTATGCAAGTATTACTTAATTAACCACTACGCTAGATGCAACTACTAAACCAATTAATATACGTTCAACGGTACCATTATTTATATGTCAATCATATTTAAAATTTATGTTCTCGACAACTGAATTCATTGTACAACTCTATTCATTTCGCTTACTCATGATGACTGATGACTTCTTTTGATTGACTTAAGAGCAACATTACAATGAAGTAAAACTGATCACCCACCCTCATCACCCGATTCGGTCATTTGTACGACACATGATAAAGGTATGCAAGAAAGTATTTCGATGGAACGTGCTGGTTTGG
>JAQFZG010001482.1:0-20944 GCA_034695465.1 Entomobrya nicoleti | reverse complement strand
AGAACAGCCAAAGATATTACGATTTAAACTGCTTTATTTGTTGTAGCATAAAAGCAATAGTAAAGAAGATAGAAGTGCACACTAAGCACACAAAAATGATATTACATGATAGTCAGAGGGAATAGCTCTCGTATGTAAAACAGAATTGAATACGACACAATGATAAAAGTTAAAATGCACCTTGAGTCGGGTAAAGTGAATATTCAACGAAAAGAGGGAGGAAATAGTAACGGAAACGAAAAACATTAGCCTTTGTTTACCCAAGACAGCAAGACAGTTAAACTGGTTCATTATACTGTATTCATCTACAGATAAAGTCTACATATTCACTTTTACTCTTCTCTTTAACTCTTTTCCAGGTAAATATAGTACCCGCATACATGCGTTGTATTAGAAAGAATTGTAGTTTAATATGAACCCATTTATTTACGCAAGTACATCATGCATTCCACTATGAGCTCAAAGAGATTACACAATTTTGCATAGTGATTGTCGATTGCACAGTACACAAATAGATGTTTTGTAGCAATGGAGTTTCCTACAGAGAAATGAGAATATGCAGTACAAACACAAACAGCACTTCTTATGGGCTTTTTATTTCCGAGTTTTCTCTTCCTAGGCAAGTTAATGATAAGTACTAACAACTTTTTTTTACTAAAGTTCACAAATACATGTTCAGTGTTCAACCAATGGACAAGAGCCAATTCAGAAAAAAAGAGACCAACAACAGGAAAGAGTACTAAAAGAGTGAAAGGAGTTCGGTACTCTTTTTCTCTTTAGTATAAGCTCAAGTATAACTTTGCAATAGTTATAATGTTATGCTTGATGACAACTACAGATAAACACAGGCTAATATGCGTATTATTAATGCAGTTGACTTGTATTTATTCTTTAATGTAGTAATAATACATGAAAATCAACTTGAAAGAGAAAATAAGTTCGCACTCGTTTTACTTTATTTTCTTTGCCTTTTTCCTCCTCTTTTCTCCATTTCTTTTAATCTTTTTCTCTCATCTTTTTGTAGTGTTGAGTGACGCAGACATTCGTACAATACATCATGAATACAAAATGTAGTTTTTTTGCACCAACACCAAAACTACAAAACCATAACAAGACGTCATGAAGCTATAAAGCGTTGCGGACTTCATTTAGTTAGTATTGTTAAATATATACAACTCCCCACCACCACCACCCGTCAGTTTTCAACTTTTCAACCTGCTGATGGTTTTCTCATCGTGTCGCTCATTCACCCTCTTTTTTTATTTTACCATCATGGCATTTATTTTCCATTTCTTTTTTTCTCTCACCCGCAGTCATCATCACTCAGGTGGTGGGGCAATGAATAAGGGAACAGTAGCAAAGCAAAAGGATAATTTAAAAAGAAGGGTTTTTATAGTTTAGTCGATTTCCATTTTATTTCTTTGACTCTCTCTCTCTCTCTTTGTAAGTTCTTTAGAAAGAAAAACAAACTGAAAAACCAACCAAGAGCAGCTAAACCAAACCACAAGTTAGTCCACACTATTATTATGTGCATTTCTCCTGTCCTGTCGTCGCCCTTTCCCCCTGACATAAAACACATTAAAAAGAAACCACTAAACAGCCACTATGATGAAAACAGGCCATATATATTAAGAAGAATACTACATGCCATGTCCATATAAAGCTGTACATAAAACACTACTTTTCACTTGCATATTATAATAGTATACAAATGCATACTACTTCCCTCTGCCCAAAAGCATATATTGAAAATTTATCTTTATAGTTTTGGCGTTCGTTCGTTAAAAAGTGTTTGTTTGTTGTTCTTGTATTGTGGCATGAACATTAGCAAAAACACAATAAATGTGGCGTGGCCGTTGTAGTGAGTATTATTTGAGTATGGATGGTTAGCTGCCTCCTTTCATTTCATTGTTTCGTTTTTTTTCTCTTTCTCTTCTTGCTCTGCTGCCTTTTGGAAAAGTTGCAAGACAGAAGACAGAGAAAACAGAACAATAGCGTATAAGACTAAGATATACATATACTTTGAAAACGAAGAACCAAAATCTATTTTCCGTGTTCCCGCAGAAATAAGTAAAGAAGTCCCAAGACACAAGACAGAAAATAATGAAAAAACAGCAGCAGACGAAGAATAAGAGGAAATACATAAAATGCATACTTGACTGCTTGGTTATATGTAGCAAAAAAGAGTTTAGTTCCCGTTTTTTGCTGTTTCTGGAATGTGTTGTGTGTGATGCATAGTAATGAAAAGAGAAACTAACCAAAAAAACAAAAATATGAATAGACCAAGAAAAGAACATGGCATGAGGAGAAGTGCGTTGAACGTTTTTTCCCTCCAGCTTCTCTGGCGGAAAAAGGAGTTCCAATGGCTTAAATACTCCTTGTTAACTGTGTACTTTCCTATTATACTCATCTCTCTCTCTCTCCATCTCCATTCATATATCTCTGTAGGTGCTCCAATTGTATCCGGTTGTCTTTTCGAATATCTGGTCTGACAGAGACTCTTGGTTTTCATTTCCCATTTTGCGTTCTGCAAAACTTTCTCTCTTTGCTTTCTATTTTCACCATTGCCTTGCCATCGACGAAGTTTTACATTTTGTTTTGAAGAAAAATATATATATATATATTTGTTGGTGGTCTTGTACATATTTTTTATCCACTAAGCTTTCCCCAGAGACACGCAAAAGTTATTTCGGTCTCGGTACTTTGAATCCAAACTAGTGAATGCTTTTTATCGGTCACATAATCTCATCTGGTTTATAATATTTATACAGCATACCTAAATGGCCAAGTAATGTCTACACAGCGGGATAAAGTGTAGCCTTTTACAAGCATTTTCGTGGTCAAGTAGTGAGTGAGGACGAACAAAAAAAATCTCTTGAAAAATGGGCAGTATGATATATAAAAATGGGTGTTCTTGTGGTTGTAAAAAAGTCACCATTTAAATGTATTTACGTTTGCATATGTTGCTCACATATGTATACACGTATCATAAAGACCATATATTACACATACTATCGTTTATGTTGTATTTTATCATGGGTGCCTATTTTGCGGTTTTTGTGTGGGTACTAAAACGACGGATTTTAATGGAGAGAGAGAAGCACACCCCACATATTAAATAGCTTCACTGACACGCGCCCTCAGTTTATTGGTTTTAGCCGTGTGGTCATGTTTCGTGGTAAATTATAAGCTTTACATTTTATCATAGGTTTCTACCTTCACTTTGCGTTTTTTTCTAATGTTATGCTATTTATTTTTATGTAAAAAACTTTTTAATGTGACGTGAGCCACGTTGGCAAATTCAAGATAACCTCGTTTGCCCTTTAAAAATTAAATACATATATGTATGCACCTATTTAGTATGTATTTTTAGAGGTAATGACGTAATATGTAAGAGCACACGAGTGAAATTGAAGGGTACGGAATCAGCAGACAGGAAAGTAAAATCGTGAAAGTACAAATCTTCAGGTTTGGTCCGGCCCTGGCTAGACTCTCATCAGAGAGGTTTCTCTTGCATCATGAATCGCAAACAAGTATGTGTATGGAAAAGATACACATACTTGTTTGTGCAGGTATAGTGTGTACCCCCTTCACAAAAATTCCTCCATGGGGTTTACCATCATTCGATACTCAATATGCGCTCAGTTATATCATGTGTGAAATTTTAGAATTTCAAATATCACATTTGTTTTGCATATTATTTCTCGATTCTCCTCCATGTGTTTGAAATTATGCCACACGTTCTCGCTGTGCCATTATTTTTCGAGGCCAACTGAACGTCGTTAGCTGGCAATGACAAGGAAAACTTTCATACTTTCCCATTGTTTTCCCTTTCCAACGATCCCGCTGCCCATTAAAACGTTGTAAGAACTACATAACTGCAATTACAATTTTGGCAACAACACGTTCATAAACAATAATAAAAAGCTTTTTCATCACGTAACATACATACATTACACATGCCATACTTTATATAGCACAAAAACAGCACCAGCACATAATCAACATTAAAATCATGCTAAATGGGGAACAGAGTACAAAGTCGAACGTGCTTAAGTAGCAGCATGATGGTCAATCCGGAAAGGGATTTTGCAGTGCAAATAAGATCAGAACTAAATGGCCTATAGTGTAAGCCCAAACCGTGAGGGCTTAACTGGTTTTAATAAGAGTGAATCTAGCTTAAAGTAAACATATTAATAAAAGTAAGTAAGATGCGAGAGTGTAAAGCAGTGAACTGTATATGACTCACTTTTTATATAACTGGAGCCAAAAAATTGTGGTGATATATCTATTCATGCCACATTTCAGATAGAGAGGTATATTTATGTTAAATGTATGTACAATATTAAAGTTAACCAGACCAGGAGCCAAGCAATAAAACCATTTCCACCGGGAAAATATCCCATTTCAGATACATTCATATGTAGTACCCATATCGTTTAAAAACATAACTGTTCCACTGCTCTCCTGGCTTACAATAAAAAAAGGAGACACAAAGCGACTTTTTAGTAGGTACTTGGCGATGCGGTGTGTGGTAACAGCGACAATGTAAGAGATGGACACACACACGTAGGCGTACGCTACCCAACAACACGGAAAGTAGAAAGCACGAAATAACCACAGAGCCTTTTAAAACCCATCCACATAAAGTAGAAAAGACGAATAGAGAGAATGGCTTTGAAATGATATTTTTATCCTTCAAAAGACTTATTATTTTGCTTAGTACCTAAACCACCGGTTGGTTTTGTATTTCATGCGTTTTGTGTATCCTCTACCAAAGGATTTTGCAAATAAGTCTGGAGAGGGACAAATCCAGAATATAGCTATAGAATATAAATACAGGTAATGTAGATAAATATTTAAATTCATTCAAAGCTAATGCGAAACACAAGGTTTTTTTGCAAAGTAAACTTGTAAAGACTTTTGGAAGGATTACATGCAGGAAGTGGGTGAGATTGGTCAGGTAACGATCAAGCTTAGCGATAAGCACTTATACCAAGTAAATAGTAAGTAACATGCATGTGTGCATATTGTACTATGTACCGTGAGCATTCATAATGCATATCTAGTTTTTGAACATCATGATGGCGAATTTAAAAGGAAAAAATGCACATGGAACATTTACAGGTGAGGCACCAGGAGGTATAATAATAAAAACCAGTTCATATTCGAGCATGAGTTCAGCAGAACATTACATTCTTTCTGACTCCTGATGTTATACAGCATTGCAGTGAAGAGAAACTAGAAGAGTGGCAGTGTAACAAAAGAAACGGAAGTTCCCAGCTGCCTACTGCATTTTACAGTTTGTTGTAAATATGTAAGTAGGCGAAACATGGTTTTAATTTAACCCTGAACAATGAAACAGCAAAAATAATAATGAAAGGAGGAGGTGTACTTTTATATTATTTTACATATTTTGTTCGTGTTTTTTTTACTGAAATAAATATAGATGAATTTTGTAAAGGCTTCAAATGGTTGTAGTGTATGAAATGAAATATGGATCGATACTGCAATCAAAATATGCAGAAATAACACTCGCACTCTTGGTAGCACTGTCGCATAGCCCTCACACAGCAGTTGATCAAGTAGGTATGTTGATGTAGGCCAACACAGAAACAGTAACAAAGGTCTTCCTGTGCTTAGATTAGTATTGTCAGACACGAAAATTTCATTAAGATAAAACAAAAGGAAAGAATTCCTAGAATTGTCAAGAATAATTGCATGCGAGTGCAATGGGAAATGTCATAACTTTTGCAATATTCACATATCCTTCGATGAGGCGACGACATGAAAACTTTTTGACTGTGAACGCGTGCGTGGGAGTACGCAAACTTGTAAGCGAAACAATGCACAAAGTGATTTGTACGTGAGTAATTATCGTTATTATCACGCAATCCTCCAAGTTATTAAGCTTTTTAGTAATGCTAAAATGCAGAGATTATCGCATAAACAATTTCATTATTGCTTGATAAAAACAGATTCCTCTTTGTTTATGTACATAATCATAATACATCTATGTATGTACATGGGTCATGCAATAATAATGAGCCTTCCCTAGTAGCCATCCCTGAATTTTTGCGTTTTTATTGTTATTTGCTCCTTTATACACTGATTATATAAGGCTAGTTATCGTTATGTCGTAGTACCATTCAGCATTCCACAAATATTTTACCAGCTAACAATCCAACTCACTGAACACAGCTTCAATCTCAATTGGAATTTCTGCATAATAATATGAATGCCAACATCGCATGCATAATAACTGTTTCCATTTAATTTACTCGTTCCACTTTTACCAGCCAAATAGACTCGTTCCATATTTTTTTCTAACAAATATAAATGAATATACGCTTTACTGCTTTTATACACAATAAAAAAGGAACAAAGTACTTACATCATACGAACAACGCAGTACACACTTTTCTCACAACACATCATATCATACGATTATCATCATGCAATTTTCCATGTTTATGTCAAGTCATACACACACCAACACAGGTAGTCATTCACTTAGATAAGTGATAGAGGTGAAATGGAGGGCCTTTACTCTTTACAAAAAATAACTATTCTCGTATATACCGGTATGATGTGATGTGTGTGAGCAAAGTAGTGTAAACGTTTATCCCATAAATGTGCATGGTTATAACAATAAAAACATGAAAAGTACATTGATAAAGACTATATATTTTACTACATCCAATGAGTAGTCATTTGTACCATGTTGAGCATGAGCACAATGCTATTTCCTTTCCAAATTCACTATTCACTTTGTAATAGTTATTCTTGGGAAGAAGCAAAGAGCAGTGAATGTCGCATTTGTCAAGAGCTTTTTCTCTTTGTTCCATCTTCTATCTGAACTGATGATAAACTTGCTACGGAAATGTAATATCGCGTCTTGCAATCTTTCCCTTTTACTTCTCGTCGTGTCGTCTCTCTCCAAAGTAAGAAAGAAAATAAACAAAAAAGAATGTGGTCTTCGTAAGTTGCTAGGTATGAAGGCTGTAGAAGGAGAAAGAGAGAGTGTGTGTCCCGTAATTTAATTGAGAAACGCAATTTTCTTTGCTCAGCTTTGGAAAATCAACTCCCACGCGAACACTAAAAAGAGCAAGTTGAATATTCACAGTAATATATGGTATTGCACTTTGCGCATATTACTGTTACACAGGTAATGTGACTGGGTAGTTTGTACTCTTAGATCAAGCGAGTTAGTAATTGCTTCCAGAAAATGTGAATGCCTTCATACACAACTTATATGAAAGTGAAAAAGAAAGGCGAAAATATGCGCCTTGTATACAAAAATGTGTCTTGACTTGGCTAGCGTTGATGATCGTAATAATAATTACTAGATAGTTACCAAAGAGTGATGATAGAGGAACGATACGTGTTTTGTCCTTTCAAATTAATAATAGGTATAATCAAAAGGTAATCATATAGACCATGTGATATGTAGTTAATGCACACAAAACTCTATAATGTATACTATTTTCTCATGACGAAAAACAGAAAGTCTACTTTGATGACGGTATTTTTTCACGGAAACACACCGCTGTATTTGTAATGTAACAACTGAAAACCCAAGAACGTAGTATTTTCCAATAATAATGGGTCATGCATTTTTTTTGTAATGAATTTGTCACCGTGCCTTGTTGTCAGGAAATGTGGAAATGTAACAAGAAAATATGAATTAATAGAGCCATGTTTCGTAGGAATCCTCACTGGCACTATTAGAAAGCAAAATTTCAGTTTAATTCTGTTCGGTAGTTGTAGTTGAGGCAGTGAAAAAGAAAAGCCAGTTAATAATGCATGTCGAGTAAAGTGAAAGTTGTAGTAAAGCGGCTATTAGAAAATTGGCTATTTTAGAGAAAACGGTGAATTTTGAGTTTGGGATAAATGGAGTGAACTGTTCAATGGAATATTGAAGAAAGGTTTGGTGAACATGTATGTTTCTTGATGTACATGTCATGTATAATTCTAACTCAAGTAATAATACAGACAGAGACAACTGAAAAAAAGGTTTTATGAACAAAAATAGAATTGAACGTTAATGGATACGTTAAAATGCATGTTTGGTATAATAAGCTCATGTAAAATCGTATATTTAGCAATTGAAATCCGATGATTGCTTTTGTTGATAGTTTTTATAGACAAGAAAAAAATGAGGAAACCTGCAATGTATGTACATGCAAAATTTATTATTGATTTTATCAGAGAAATGAAATATTTAAGTTGTAAATTACCTAAGGAGCAGATAAGGAGTGCTCCCAGTTTGCATATGAAATCCATTGCGGTGAACCTCATTTTGAAAGGATGTTAAAGTTATCCTTCAAATCCTTTGAAAAGACGTCGACGATTTAAGTAGTATTTTCGGTTGATTATTTTTAGACGTAATCTACACTCCGTAGCATTTGTTACTTGCGTATGCTCTCAGAACTTTACTACGCATGATTTTTGTGTGTTGATGAATTATAATTTTTATAGCGCTTGACAATTAATTAATGACAATTCAGCAGATAACGCTGATAAATAGCTACCAAAAACACGAACACTTTATTGGCCTTGACTCTTGAACTAGATTTTTCTAAATAATTAGGTATTATTGAACTTAATCTTTGGAAGCTGAGTAGTAAAGTAGGTATACAATGTTTATCTACGTATAAAATAGTGATGAGCCTCTGTTTATACTATGTATAAAGATTGAAAGATATACAACTTTAATTGTTACGCACTTGACTTGTTAAAAGTCGAGAGAGCAAGCAATTTACCCCAGAGATGATCTTTTATATTAGTGATGATATGCTCTCCACATAATTGTGGATATATTATTATGTGCACATTTATTATTTGCTGACTTTGACGAACCACTTTCTTTTTTGACAGCAGAAGCTTGGAAATTGGTAATCATGAGATGATCATAAACTCACAGTCATAAAAAATTCCACAATGAACACAAACCCAAAACAAATATTACTATCGCATGATGTTCATTTAAATGATGACAAACACAGCAACACGCACATACACAAAAATAAATATTCTTTTGTTTTGATCACCCTTCAAAAATATTTTTACAACAGCAGCCACATCACATCATGTAAAAAATCGCAGAACAAGAACACATTAGACATGTGTCAAGTAAGTTGATGAGATGGTTCAGCAGATTTTTACCCTCAACAACACATGCTGCTGCCACTGTTCCACTTTATATATTTTTTGCAGTGGTGCTCACACAAAACCCCACTTTATATAGACAAGACTCTATATTATACACAACAACAAAGTTTTGCGAAACTCTCATCAGAGCTGGAAGAGATCAAACGAATCTTTTGCAAAGATCACAGTGACCTGCAACATACAACTCTACATTCGAACGTACAATCACTCACGAAGCCACCACGTCTGCCACCCAACGAAGCTGTCAACTTTGTGGAGCAAATAAACTATTCTGCATATATCCTCAGAGAAAACTCTAAACTCACTTCTCTTCCAACACCACCGTTCCTTATTCTCTAGATTGTTCGTAACTGTCCATCTATATGGAAATGTACATTTTTATTAATGCATAAGTACATTTACTTTTTGTCTTTTGACCCAACTTGTTTTTCACGTTTACACACACATTTACTCCTTTTTATATAGCTCCCTTGCACACTCACTGCCTACATAACTTTTTGACCGTGTTTCTAGTGGCTCGTCCACTACCAGAGTAAATATTAATACCAAAATGTTCACTGCTTTTAATAGTGAGTTGGAGAGCTCCAAAGAGAATTAATTCGATCGTTCTTCACTTCGTTCGTATGTCCGTCGCTCTCCCTTTCTGTTGTTCATCAACTCTTGGGCTTGTATACGTACACCGCGACACGGCCCACACCAAAAAATACATACGCTTTTTACGAAAACACAATAACTTGTTGTTGTTATATACCCTTACCACCTACAACAAAACTGGACACACACACTTGACAGTTCATCTATATTATTATTAACCTGTTATATATTCTGATATTGTAGTGGTCGGTCACTACTACCACTCTCGCTGTTACTAGATTACTCCTTTTTCGTTTTTTTGTACTGTTGTTGCAGCAGAAGTAATAGTTGGTGGTGGAGAATCAATCCCTCGTGGTTGTTAATCCTAATATGCGCATAAATGCTTACTGCTCACTTTGCTTTTGTGCTCTGCTCAGTCAGTAAGAGAGACACATGGACAAAAGGGAGAAACTCACAATATAAAGCAATGTGACTGCTTTCAAGTCCAATCGAAACCGGAGAGAGGGTGACGAGCTAATTGAGGAAATCCGCTCTGAATCCACATAAAGCTCGTGCTAGTATTATTTGAGTATATCACATGCCTGGAAGCAAGTCGGAAAAAGCCTCTGCCCTCTGCGCTGCCAATGCCACTAGTACAGCTTCACGGTGCGATGTTGATTGTTTCAGAGAACAGGAGTGCAAGATCCTTTTTGTTGTCCCTGTGGGTTGGCCAGCATATAAACAAACAAGAAAAAATAATAATAAAAGTTGATGATGATGAGTGTGACTCTTAAGTAAACACATTTATAAATATAAAGATTTATTTGTATTATGGATGGAAGTGGTGATAATAAAAAGGCATTAGGCGAAAGGATGGTGAATTGAGGATTGGTTTTTATCATTTCATTATTGGAAACATAAGAGGCCTCTAGCATGTTAACTGGAACAAACAATGATGACGATGATGACAAATAAATACAACAAAGGGTGATGCATACGTTGATGTAGAGCCGGGGAATTTGACGAAATGAAAATGGTTATGAAAAGATGAAAGGGATGCTCTGCTGTATTCATGAACAATGCAATGTGTAAATTGTGAAGCATAACATGTTTGTCGATAAAAAGTAATTTTTGCTCAAGGCTACGGATTTTTGGGAAATGAAAAAAAATTACTTGCTTTGATGTTTAAATGAACAGACTATTTGTCCTTCTCCATAATTTTTTTCCTGGAATTACAAAGTCATAACAAAACCATGATTTTGTGATGACGAAACTCAACACATTGCTGACCACGAAATTTACAATGGTGGTCATAATTGGTAAATGACAACTAGCGTAAGTAAAGTAAAGTGCCTAATTTGTGTGCTAACCCCACAACAAAGCTTATTCAAATGATCCTGACAGTCATTGTAGGATGCCATGCACAACAGCCTTATATAGAATCTTGACAAAAGTCTATAAAAGGTATATATTATGTACGCTTATAAGCTTTATGATTGTTGGACAATGGCCCTCCCTGTTCTCTAGATGAATCTGTTTGATGATACAAGTGTATTCCTTCTTTTCAAATGTATGATGAACTCGGGTTCAAATTCTGAGTTCTATGATCACGTCATCAGAAATGCAACATGTTCTAGTCACATGACAGCTTTTTTGTATGTGCGCAAAACATCAAAGCTTTACGAATTCACTCGAAATTATATTGATACTATTCATTAATCATCATATTCATCATTATAAAAAACCACTTGGTCTTAGTCTTGACCTTTATGCTGCCTGTGAACTTAGAAGGAAATATATATATTCGCCTGCTATGATAAGTGATCGCCTAAATTAACATATTTATGCAAAAGGTTTTAATAGAATGCCATATATTTAACTCTTCTATTTTATGCTATTTGATACGATACGTGTGTATACAACTAAAATGCCTTAAATCAGTTCGTAATCAACTGGAATTGACATGACGGCGCCTCCAATTGTGCGGTTGATGATGAAAATAGCGTGAATTTTTAATTATGGCCCGCCTGCTGCTTACCCTAACCAACTGGAAGTTGTTCCAGCTCTGTCTCAATTCTACTTTTTTGCATTCTGTTTGTTATCCAATCTATTCAACCAATTTAACTGGTATCTACGAATTATGATTGTGTTTTTCATGCAGTAAAAAATGCGCCGTTCTTCTGTTTGGTCAGCAGGCATGATATTTTACGCTTGAAAAAATAATCAAACCAAAAATAGCTAACATAACCAACCACACGAGAAACTACACCTCAACAGCACACCAGTACAACAAGGAAAATTGAATATTAAATATGGTGTGTGTGAGGAGGATACTTTACAATAACACAATAAAAAAATACAAAGAGAAACGTGGAACGTGCATTCTTTACATTATCGATGATGATGATTTATGGTAAACCTAAATTGCTCTCTTTGGAGAAGACACGGAAGGAGCCTAGCCATGAGGCTTCTTTTTTAGTATATGTAAATATTTTATATATAAGTTAAACATTATTGGTTTTAGCCATATAACTATACAATGTGAATACTCAAATCCACCCACCCACCCATCTTACGCATAGTTATCTGAAGGAGGAGGCAACATGAATATCTGTATACGGGCTCAAAATAAATAAATAAACACGACATGCTGATTATTTGTTTGGATTTTTTGGCAGTTTTGAAAGGAGATGGAAAATGGAAAAAGGAATAGTTATAGTTATGGATAAGGTTCTTCTCTCCGTTTA
Source organism: Entomobrya nicoleti (assembly GCA_034695465.1). Lineage (NCBI taxonomy): Eukaryota > Metazoa > Arthropoda > Collembola > Entomobryomorpha > Entomobryidae > Entomobrya > Entomobrya nicoleti. The sequence goes on along the minus strand of JAQFZG010001482.1, from coordinate 8,450 downwards.
AATATACATCAACATACATACATGCACCCATACCTTTTTTTATACTTTCCCTATCATTAGAGTGCGTAGCGTGGAAAAAAGTGCATACGTTTACTGTTCACGTTCCAACTACGCCACAAACACTTTTCAGTTTTCTGTTTCCTTCTTCCGTTGATAATGCGATGCTACTATTCATGAACAAATCTTTCTTAACCCTGTTCCTCCTGCTGCTGCACCTATTTCGGATCCGATGAATATTCGAACGACTCAGGCCCATCCGAATGAATTGAAATGTAGATTTGGTGGATAGTTGATGTATATTTATATACACTTGAATTATGTAAACTGGAACGGGGAAAACTTTCTCAAAAGAATAAAATTGCGTACAACACAAAAAACATGAAATTGTACGTGTCTAAAAATTTACGTGTTTACTTTTTCATATGACAGTGGTAACACACTCCCACAAAGTGGTACTTTTTATTGACGTATCGACGAAAATGGCTGGAAAAAAACCAGTGTTTGTTCAAACGTGTACTTGGAGAAAACACGCACCACTACAATGAAAAACAGATAGTGAAAGTGATTTTCTTTTATTTATATCGAATATATGTTGCCCTTTCTAGGTCACTCACTTTTTGTATAAATGTATATAGTCACAAAATGTTTTTCCGATGAATATTTTTTTCTAGAATCTTGGTTCGCTTTTCAATATTTAATTTATATGCACTAATCGAACAAGCACAAAGCACAGTTTTTATTATGGAAAAGATTCAGCAGATATGCCACAGCTATACCTTGCCTGTCTAAAAGGAATCAAGAAAATTGGATAATGAAATCCAATGAAAAGTGAAAGTACAGAAAGCCCAAAGGCAGACAAAAAATATATCCAAATTCAATTTTATTTCCTTATTTTTTTTATTTTAAGCAGGACGAAGAAAAAATTTAATTCAATTTAATCAAATGGCTAGCTCATTCGCCAGCCAAGAATGGTGGTAACATAAGTAAGTAAACAAATATATAAACTGTGTAAGTATTTTTTTCCTTTCTTTGAAATTCACTTAACTTGTTTTGTTACTTGGATGTAAGTGTTTAGGAAATGTGCATAATATGCGTGTATGCATATGTATGTATATAGTTATTTGAGTACTGAAGAAGCACAAGTCTCAGTTTACGACAATGTGGATTCACCAGTAAAATGGGAAAAATAGGATCCTATAGAAAATGTGTACCTCTCCAGAGGAGCAGCAGCGTCTTTTTCTTTCTCTGCACACAGCTACAACACACAAACCGTACTGGCAGCTGGAAAGGGAGATGGGATGGAATGAAATCACAAACTTTTTTTTCTGCTCTACGCTTCTCTATCGTCTTTGTTTTTCATACTGGCAAGTTGTGGAAAGAGCCTTGAACAGGCAAATAGCAGCAAAGCAACCTAAAAACTGCTATGCATGGTACATTTGCGAAGAAGGACATGGCATAACCAAAAAAATTCTCTCATACAAGCTGTTGTTGTTGCGAGTAAAAGTGAGTAAGTGACTATGAGAGTATAACGATGCTGGACTTGGGACTTGGAAGCGTAGGATGGGATGTTGATGTGATTTGAAGATGAGCTTGCTTTTTGTGTTGTGTACACAACACAAGCACGAGGTTTTTCTTATGATTATTTTTGTTATGTTGTGCTTTCTTACGAGCAACTTTAACGGGTTGGTTGTCGCATCTTCTTTTGCGAAATGACCCTCAAAATGAAAACCTACTCAAGAGAAAATTATTCTTGTAATTTTTGTATTTTAGACTTACTTGATGCTACACAAGAGCAACGATTTATTTTAAGAAACGAAAATTTGGGATAAGTGTTTTCATTATTTTCAAGATGCAGCAGCAGGTGTAGTCGCATTGTATATTATAGTAAATTGGCTAATAACTTGAAACTTTGTGTGGACTTAGATTTCACAGATAAAAATTGAAGGAGGATGGCAATAAAGAAAAGGAAAAAATCTTCCGAAAAATATATTTTGGTTTCCATCTTGGGGTTTCACCAGACGTTTTCGTTTTCATCGGCTGGAGTTTGAACACTGTTCAATATGAATTTAGAAACTTTAGTCTTATATCTAATACTAGAGTTGGAAAGGTAGGAGAAACGAAAATACAACAAAATTTGGTACTTGTTGTGAGAGCTCTCTGCCTATTCAAGAAGCGAACAATGAAACGCATGAAGGGTGAAATATAATAAGAAATAGGGAAAAGTGAGAGTTCAGATAGGAGAACGAGAAGTGACTATTATTGCTTTTCCTTGTGTTCCGTGCTTTTGCTCTGTTAACAAAGTCTGTACATAAATTCATAAGAGACAAGAGAGACCAGTAGTGTTGATAAGCTAGAATAGGAGCATTCGTCGTTTCTGGTGAAAATTGCTTGTTTTTTTATACACACTTGGATAAGAGGAAAATAGACTGTCCACTTTCTAGACTATTGTCAAACCTTTTGTAGGTGTAGATAGAGTATTCGCAAAGAAGAGAAACTGTTCTTTAATTTCTTTTTCTTTCCCATTTACTTTAATATAAAGCATCATCAAGATCATCGTCATCATAGGTTTCGCTTTACTTGTCCAAGTATCTATTTCAAACAACGAGTAACATTAGAGCTTTAGATGGAGTGACTAGTTTTGCTTTCAAATCCTTTTTAATACTTTTTGTAGAAAAGCTACGTAATAACGTAGCCAATCTGTGGTAGAAAGATAATTATTACAGAGTTCCTTTACTTTTCCTGTCAGGAAGCTTTACTGCTTTAGTTGTAATAAAAAACGAAATAGTTTTTTTCAACTAGTGTACACTTTCCCATACATTCTTTCTACTTCATTTTGTTGCTTTTTTTGCTGCACATGAACGCACCTAGAGACCCAACGTACCAAAAAAGTAAAAAAAGCCAGAAAAAAATTAACAAAATACTGCGTTCTCTTACACGAGAGTATATCGCATATTTGTTTTCTATGAAAAGTTGTTGGATTGCCTGTCGTTATCTGCACAGCATCGTTAATTACTAAATAAATGTTGTTTGAACAAAGTTGGTTGGTGCAGTTAGCTTGATGCATAGGTGGTGGCGATGGCCTTGAGTAAACTTACCCGGATTTCATGAATAGCTACACTCTGCTGAGAATTGTGCATAGACTAGCAAAACAGAGGAGTATGTTTTATTATATATATTTTAATATTCTCTCCACAACAAACCAAAAGTTAGTCAATAAACCCATTTAAGTTGTAAAAAATTGAAAGAAAGGGACAAACATGAAGGATACAATTGTCGCGGTGAAATGAAATAAACCTGGGAAAACTAATAAACGTGTACCTTTTAATTTGCCCCTTTGTTTCCTTCTCGTTGCTCGTTCGTGATAATTGCCGTCTGAGCTGAATGTAAACAGAAACTTCTGTTTGGAATGTTTTGGGCACAAATAATGCGACAAAGAAAAAATAACATGACCATTTTTACATGCAGACTTCGAATCGAATATCGAATGTACGTAGTAGTGTAATAAAATACAAGTAACTCCGATGCGATCTCAAAGTAATTAACAAACCTTTTGACCGACTCACACACGAAATATTGTTTTATTTACGTATTATTTTCACCGCAATAATATGCAACATACGTACATGTATGTATTGTCCGTCACACCTAATAGGTCTCAGAATTATACTGCCACCAAATTGCATGCAAAAAATTAGAACCATGAGGAAATTGATAATTGAACATTTATCAATTTGTATACGAATTTAACCAAAAAGCACAAAATCGATGTATCACTTTTCACAAATTAATTATCCTCAAAAAACGGTAAAACCAAGCCAAAAGTCAAAACAAGCAAACATATTGACTGAATAGAATCAATTACCAAATTATTTGCAAACCAAATATTTGCCAATCCTTTTCCAGTTCGGTGGTCTTCTTGAAGTTTTAATATAATTGAACTTTAATTTAAATGGAACTTGATAGTTGCGAGCGAGTCTGGAAATTTATTTTGGAATATATTAATAGCACGTCAAAGCGCACCTTTTTGTAACAAATACGAAATTGGTTTTGCTGAGACATAATTACATATTCATTTACAATTACGATGAGTATGCAGCATTAGCATAATATATGTATCATAGAATGAGAACGTATAGGGCAGTACACTATTTGCATCATCAGAGTAACAATATATGTTGCAGCTGCAGTCTAAATAGATAAGCATGATATGCATGCTTGCTTGCACATAAAAGAGAAAGTTTAAGACGACAAGGCAAAGCCAACCAACATGCAAAACGCACACAAGAGAAAAGCAGCTAGTAAAAGTAAGTCAAGAGGAGGGAAAAAAGGAAGACGAACGGACCCACTTTTTCTATTGTATTTTAAAGAAAAAATATAGAGCAAAAACACCAAGAAAATAGAGCTTGTGCTTTTTCACTTGGTATACTCCCACCAAACCCAAGATACAAGCACAAGAAAATTATTTTTATTCCTTTGATACTTCATTCCAGCTATAATCTCAAGTGAAGTGGAACATTCTGCCTTAGACAAAAAAAACCATGCATAATAGAATAATAACATGTTTACTTGGTTTTTTAGAAGGAAGTATAGCATAAAGTATTATAAAGTTTGATACCTTTTATGCAACTTTTATATCCGTTTTCCCGTTTAGATTACAACCAGGAAAACATACAGTGTACAAAATAGTCTCTACCAAGTAAAGTAGAGCCACCATAATCACAATCTTTTTCTTTTGCCTTTCGGGTATAAAAGTATAAATGCATGTCATACCAAGTAAAGCAATAGTGATAACAGTAAAAAATTAGGACACATGCACTTTAAATGGAAGTTTTTGCACTGTTGCCCACTACTCCCATTTCATTCAACCATCACTACCACCACTACATCGTCATCATCATCACAACTTGTTTTTTTTTCGATGATGGTGATGATGATGATATACCACGATAACCACGAAGTCTTTCGGTATTCCGTCTTTCAGAAAAAGAAATCAAGAGAAAATGGAGGAGTGGACCTATAAAATGTTTACAAATAATGTATGCCTAAGTACCTACGTCGTGGAAAACGTGACGTAAGATGTAAAGGATAAAAATACACAAGTTACATAAAGTGATGACAACGTTAAATATATGTATATGTGTGCAATCAAGCAGTCAGTGTGCTATGATTAATCATTGCCAAACATCGCTTCTCTATTAACAACTACAAATTACTTTCTACATTTACTATCTTCAAAACTTTGTATATTTATATGTAGCACACAACTAAGTTTATGCATACATATATCCACTTTAATGATACATCAATACTTATGACATAACAAAGATAACCAATTTAATCTGTTAGCAAATATAGACTGTTTGACTAAACAGCATGTTTGCCAACTTAGTAAATTATAGAACGTTATGCCTTTGATTGGTTGAGCATGATGATTCAAACGAAAAGTTTTTATTACTTTATAGTATACTTTCATAACATGCGCTACGATACGATATAAGTTTTACCACATAACCTTCGATTCGTCGTTTCGACCCCAAACTCCGAAATAAATATAAAGTACTCTGGTGTTCATGTAACGTTCGGTTCTATTTCTATGAAGTGTATTGATGTTCTTTTGATAATGACATTGTTACAGTTACGAATGACATGGCTATAAGCTTCGTGCTGTTAATGATATGATATTGGGTTTTTTGTTGTGGTGTGGTTTATCTTCTTTCATCTTTCAACGCCATGATGAACTTGTAACCGACGAGATGAGATCCCTATAATTATACATACATACATTATAGTACATTTTCACTATTAATATTGCATGTTATAGAAGGTTTCATTCAATGCTATTGATTCGGACAAAAACCGAGTAAAGGTGAAGAGTCACAGATAAAAACTGACTACTATAGGTTTTCGTGTAATGAACCGATCTCTATTGAATGTTGCGTAAAATATAATCAAGCTAGCAAAGCCGGGGATATAGGAGCATAAATAAAGTAATCTTGAGATACGATACGATACACAAAATTATATTATGGTACGGGGTACACATAGCCATACAGCGTGGACCTTATGAACAAGTTTTACTCTTTTCACTAGAATAGTAAATGAAATGATCAACATGATACTTTCTCTTATTTTTAGGCTCAAAATGCACATACAATTGTACATACATTATAATGTCAATTACAGCAACAAGAACCATGATGCCATTGCCATAATAATCATATTTTGTGAAAGTTGTACATGTACAATATGCAGCATCAATATCTATTTGTCCGTTTTTTTCTCCTATCTACTTGAAAAATAGGCGCAATTCCTTCTACTCAACAGCGGAAAAGAAAGTTTTTTCCCTCTGTTTACTTGTGTACCTAGTAATTTTATGTATTCTTCTTATATCCCTTCCGTTCATTCTAAACTACGTCGAGCGTGAACGTTCACTTTTCAAACTCCTTTTTACTCTATAGGCCTCCATTTGTGAATTGGCTTGAAAGAAGTGGTGTATGGTGTGGATTGGATTGGTATGGGGTGCATGGTTTTTAGGGAAAACAGTAGTAGTAAAAAAAAAACTCAGCTAGCACTTTTTTTTAGGTAGGTACTTTGTTGTAGAGTGGAAAGAGCAGAGCGAGAGAGAGCTGAGAGAGGCAGCAGCAACAACATTTTGTGGTACCTATATTACGTAGTAAGTAGTGAAGATAAAGAGAGAAAATGAGAATACGGCAAAAAGTAGTGATCGTCGTTCGTGTTGTAGTCGTAGAATAGTGTAGTAGTATAAGTATCAGCACAGTAGCTCCGCGAAAGGAGCTATTTATTCTTCTCTTTTCTCTTCTTCTCTCGTGCCCTACTTTTTCCTCTTCGATTTTCTGTGTGGACCATGCGCCTCGACCCACAATGCTACATAGTAAAAAAATGAAAGGGAAAATTATAGAATCACATTAAATATATGTGTGGTATATAGGTGTATTATGAATCTATATATGGACATAATAAGAGAAAAGAATGAAAAAAGGAGAACAGAGCGGGGAGAGAACACACACGGAGAGTACCACAGTACACAGTGAACACACACGGTTGAGACAAGAAGGGAACGGAAAAAAGAAAAGGGAAAGTGTGTGTTTGTGCAAAGGAATACCAATATAAGCTGTAGTACTGGTAAAAGTAAATCTTGGTTGCTTTGCTTTCACAATTCATACCTTGTACAATGTACAATAGCTTGGGCTATGAGTATATAACCTCATACTATAAACTTTTACCCTTTTTTATAAATAGAACACTTGATGACGATAAGATATGTATGCATGCATGAAAGAATGTTGTAGTTTTTTTCGGGGAATATCAAGGCAAGCAAGGTTGAACTGAATGCACATGTGTTGTGTTGAGTTAGGAAAGTGTGCATGAAATGAAATAAGAATGTTGTGCAAAAATTGATGTCTCTTTGCTTCAAGTAGTACTATATAGTGTCGACTTGTGTAAATGCTATATACATAATAAGATTTAAGTGGTAAAAAATTTATAAATGTATTTACATATATCAAAAGGCTTTTTTTCTGCTGCACAATTACATTACAATTTAAGGAGAAATATTTTGCCAAAAAGGAATATAAACTGTAGTATGTATTTACATGCAATCCATTTTTCTGGTTTATGTATTTCTTCTGTTTTCTACAAGGTCGTTTTAGTATCAATTTTCTTCCTTTTATAACTAATAGCATCGAATGGCATTCGTTACTGCAGAGAATTTCATCGCAAGATCTATTGCAAATTGCAAATAACTCCCTTGAAATGTATTAACGGAGAAATGACTTTTCAGTGCAGTTTAGTTTACACGGTACAATGGCATAAATTACCTATTATTTTAGTGTTCGGTTATTGTAGATGAAAGAAATGGGAAATCAGGAGAATACAAGATAATAACAGTGATGTTGATGAAAGTAATAATCCGAGACTTTATGATTACTCGTCGTCTTTGTCATCTTCCTTTTGAAATGAGCATGCTATTAGGAATTACGATATGATGAAGAATAAAACTCTAAAGATCTTTATATGTTGTTTTTTCCTCCTTCGGAGTAGTTTTTTACTATCTTTGATGTCGTCCTCTTTATGTCCTCTACTTTACTTTCACGATAAAAATGTTATCTTACGTAAATCATATTGATGCTTTTTCCGTGCACACTTCTGTTTTTTTTTGGAAAATGTCGATGAGCGTATGTATTTTAGAAAATGTAATATAAGTAGCGACAGTGTTGAGTCAGCAGAAAATGTACCGTGAACAGAGCTAGAGCCAGAGCAGATTACAGTCCAATTATGCATGTATTGTCATGTGTCATATACAACATATATTTTATATCGTACTTAAATATAAGAAAGGAAGATCCCGGGATAAAAAAAATATATAACTTGAGATACAGAATATTATAAGGAAACGCGATTGAAACTGAAATAGAATCTCTAGTGCTCTC
>JAQFZG010001481.1:0-20963 GCA_034695465.1 Entomobrya nicoleti | reverse complement strand
CTCAGGTTCCCCCACTTCATCCTCATCGACTCCAACACGACAGAAATTCCTTTGTATCTCAACTGACGCAGCGACAAAAAGAAAAACGAATTATTCGCACACAATCCAAAGTACCTATTGTTAAATGAACCACTTGGGAATAAGCAAGTGGGCAGAATACTATGGATAGAAATAGGTAGCAAAATTGGAGCGTTTGGAATAGTTTTAGTTTTCAGAAACCCTACTATACATAGTATTATTACTCCAAAGAGAACATATTAGTTTACGGAAAACATGTTTATCTTTACTTTTTGTAATAAATTGAAGTATGAAAATAAATGAAAGCCAATAAGCGAAGCGTCCTTGAGTTTTAATGAAGAAAAAGGGCGTCAGATATTAAAAATGTACAGATTGGATTGAGAGTGGTTACACGTGAATAAAAACATGAAATAAATTATTCCATTCAGTTCAACGTAAACCATTCTTACACTTGGGCAATGTTTTTCAAAATGTAATTTACCATCAAGCTCATCATCGACTTGTTATTCGTATTTTCCGATATTGATTGAAAAGAGAGATGAAGTAGAAAATAAAGTAAACTTTATTAACTTGTTTATTTATACAACAAAGTAAAAGTTATGGAAATTGGTTATTCAGAAATTGCTATGAAATTAAATGAAAATGTATTACCATTTATATTAATATTCCATGAGCTTTCTCCCTTTTTATCCTTTAGTAGAAATGGCAAAATGACAAGACTATTACTCTGGTTTCCTGCCGGTTGAAATGCTATTAAATGCTTGTTTGGTCTAACGTGACTTTCACCCCATTTGTTTTCCCGACTTTTCTCGATGTATCGTAGGATGATCCTATACACAGTTATTTCGGTCTTTTTTTCTGATTTTACGTAGTTGTCCAACTGGGATAAAAAAACATCCATAAATCCTTGCTATACGAGTACAAGTGAAAATGCTGAACAAAACATGAAATGACAAACATCAAAAAATGATTTGCCCTAAAAACCCTAATCCCATTATAATTGTTGTGCTCGACTGCTGACATTTATTTAAGTTATCTAAAAAACTAGTTGAAAACTTAAAAGTCAGCTAAGGGGATTTCCCCTGTCAGCACTCAGAGATAATTGAAAGTAATTACACTTAATTGGTTTGGATACATTCCATTTGTTTGCTATAAATCACACTCAAATTATTCAATAAAACATTACCTCAAAGTTAAGTGGTCAATTAAAATAATCAAAGGGCTATTAAAAGCCATGTTACACATTAGGGGAGGATCGAAAAATTATTCAAACTTTAGAAAAATCTACAATTCCATTTTATATGTTCCCAGCGACCGCATTCCCCGATTCCGAGGTCATGTAGATGGAACAATCCATATAAATTGTTGGCCTATGCTTTTTCGCTCTTCAGTAGCTGCTGAGAAGCGGAGAAAGCAAGACGTGTGGAATGAAGGTATCCAATAAATACATACATGTTAATTCCAAATAACGTATATTTTTACGGACCCGAAAAAGTCTTTGTCAAAATGTTACCCAGACTGCCACCAAAGCAAGAAGTCAAAAGTTTGATTAAAAATTTATCCCAAGGAGGACAGGAAGCAAATCAACAGCTTGTAGAACCAACAGTTCAAGTTGACTGTTTAGCATCTTCAAGCAGCACTAATCAGTATCAACTAAATTCTGTACTTCAAAGTTCTTCAGTTACTGTAAAAATTAAAAATCCTCAAGATATCGTCGTAGAAAGATTTGCTGAACTGTATATGGACTTGGATTCTGCAGACGTTTCTATCATCTGTGGAAGAAATCAAGATGTCTTGAAAGCCCATCGGTACGTTTTATCTTCTGGTAGTGCATACTTTCGAGATGCTTTAAGGGTAAGGGAATAATATAATGAAGTGGGTTTTTATACTGGATTAAACTAAATAAATTTTTAGGTCAATTTTTCGTTAATGTATTTGCAGGTTTCACTTTGTCAACATCCGGTTCTTATTGTACAAAATGTATCCAGGGATTCAATGAGTCAAATTCTGGAATATCTATATTTGGGACAGGTTCAGCTGAAAAGTGAAAGAGAGCTTGGACAGTTCTTAAAATCGGCCAGGTATTTGCTTGTGACTGGTATCCAGAATGATCAGTACTCTGTTACAAATTAAAAATTCAAAGCATTTATAACATGGTAGCTGTATGCGAACCAAATTATGAAAAAAATTGAATAGGTTTATTTTCAACAGTAAAAATTGAATTAAATTGTTACCAGCCATTTTTCTCTGCATTTGTTTTTTAACAGTTAGGTATTACTTTAGTACAATAACATCAAAACAAAAAGAAATAACTTGGTCGTAAAACTGTACAAAAGACTTAGAACTCAAAGTCGTGATTTAATTTAATTTGTATTCTAACCAATTGACTTATTATTTGTTTAATAGTTTCGACTTGTTACGGTATTTCATAAGGGCATTCAATTTACAAGAGTAATCTTCAAATGGAAGATGAAAGGCTTCGGAATACACTTACCAATGACTGAGCCATACCATTAAAGTTTGTGAAAAAGAAACTGTGTTTGATGTGATCCACTTAGATAAAATGTCGACAATTTAGTTGAAGTAAAGTAATGCTTTGACAAAAAAATGTAGAATTTGATGTATTTAAATGCATTTGCTTTGAAGTACATATGTATGTGATTTTCGTTAAGACTCGTAAGAGTTTTCAGACACACTAAAATGAATAAATTTTCAATACAGATTGGAAGAAGATTTAAAGAAAAGTAAAAAAGGGAAATTAGTTTTTGTGGAACTGAGGAAATGACAAGGCTTTCATTTTCTGTTTCCTGTTGTGTCATATGCATAGCAGGAAAGGAGTACTTTGGCTTGATTTTCACTCCTACACTCTCAATACTTTTGTGTTTGATAGCGATTTTTATGATATAACAACTTTCCTGTTTGAGTTGTATCATCAATCTGAATCATTTTGAATTGGAGATTTTCAAAGACTTTAAGTTAAGTACACAAGTTATTAAAGCAATTAATTAGTCTATTTTGGGAAATTAAAATATAACCCATACGAAGTACAAGGGCTCATGGCGTGGAATTTCTGGCAGTCTACTAAATAATTTACACCAATTTGCAAAACCAAAACCTATATTACACGACGTAACTAAATATTGATATTATGTTAATTTTGTTTAACCAGTTATTTTACATGATGTGAAACCAAACTACGAAACTCAAATTTATGCACATGTTGACTAATTACCATGCCCTTTACTCAATAAAAATTAAAATAAAACAAACTTACAGAAAAAAGCTTGCATGTTGCATTTGCTCGCCCAACATCAAAAGTTTGCTAATGTTTTCCTAGAAATAGACAATTTTGTCAGCTTTGTTAATAAACAATGAGTTTGGCGTGAAGTATGTTTGTTATACAAAAAAAGACAACTTCTGTAGAAAGATGTTTTGTAACGGTAATGTATATCAAATAGTCTTAATATTTGCTTATGTTGTCATTTCACCTAAAACTTTCTACTAACAAGCAAATTAACTAGAATATCAACTCCAACCGTGAGCCACGCAGGAAACGTTCTTTTATTCACATTACAAAATGGATACTAGTTAGAAATAGATTCAATAGCTACTTTACAAAATGACATTGCTGTTTTATAAAGAGTAGATTTTCTTGTTGAAATGCTCAATATATTTTTATATACCGTTTCCAAGCACAGTAAAGTGAATCCAGAAGGTAACATTCCAAGTAAAATGTAAAAATAGCTAAGAATATTGACATCTCAAAAATTCCAGCTAGGGAATACGATATGAAAGAGATTTCGCGAAATAATAAACCACCATGCTTAATTAAAGTACAGCTGGCCACTACCAAAATGAGTAGCATTGAAGCATTATGAATTGCATATCTAATGGTTGTCACAGGAACGTGTCATAATTCAATTAAAACTTGACACGATCTATGCAGCCCTATCACAATATCTTCCGGAAGATTTTCCAATCTTTTAGTGTTTAAATCACCGTATAAATCCACTTGAGTGGGTGTAGCGGCTTCCAGCCATAAACGCTAGATGATCACAGTTAAAAGAACAAATGTAATGATATGTTCCTTCACACCAATTAATTGTATCGTAAATAGGCATTCAAACAAAACTATCACCCATGTAATTAGTGAACCGACTCTGATATCAATTTCCAGTAAATTTTCAATTAAATTGTGTAATGGATCTTGATGATGAAAAAATGATGCACAAAATATTGGCACAAGACAAAGTGGAAACCAACGAATACATTTTAACAGATTTTCCGAATCTTTATGTTGATCAAAATATGGTTCAACTTTGAAAATCTTTTGCAGTTCACAATCTAAATTTAAAGTTTGTTTACACGTCGCCATCATTTCATCTCGATATTGCATACTTAGAGATCCCATCGATAAAACCTGGCACACAATTATCCACACCAATCCACTTATAAATAGAAGCAAATAGTTTTTGCCAATTAAAGTTCCCGGTTTAAAGTCATTTTCAGTTATATCATGATTTGAACTGATAATCAAGTGTATTATATTTGCCATTAACAAAAATTGACCTCGCTGACCAACGTCATATGTGCTACACCAAATCAAGTGAAGATACGTTGAAAGTGGAACAAGATCATTTTTATTTTCATACCAGTAATAACCGCCCGAAACTGTGTACTTGACGAAAGTTCCAAATCTCTTGGAAATATTGTCTCTAATGGGTTTGGTTATCATTTTGTCTTACATAAAATAACACAATTATATTCTAATGTTTTTTTTAACAATTATGAAATTTAAGTTTGTCTATAAACCTTGTATGGGTGAATATCTTGTAAAAAAATTCGATAGAATTTTAACTTAGCTCGTACACGAATTTCGAAGAAAGTATTGATATCTAATTTTTTCAAATTATCTTGGGTTGGCAAACATTGAAAACATTTTCCTGATGTCAAAATGGATACAATTATAAGTTATTTTATTAACGTTGTACCTCCGGCCAATAATAACCAACGGTAATATTTATTTATTAATAATATCTTATTAATCTGCATAATTAAGTAGGCCGTTTGTACTACATGCCAAATGTAGTTCTTTGCAACTAAATTTTGGAAACAATCTAAAAAAATTACTGTATATTTAAACAATATTTAAGAATTATTAAACTTTTCAAGCTTTGATTGACCAGTAATCCTCCAATATTTCATCTCGTGGTACCAATCTACTCCACAAACGTAAAAGTTTGTTTTATAAATACACTCAGATTTGCATCAACCACTAGTAAATTCTACGTAAATAGAACTTTATGGTAATTCTAAAACAATGTTACGCCCAAAATCACTACTCAATTTAGTTTTAAATACTAATGCAAAGGTGCGCTGAGTTACGAATCTAATAAATGACGGAGCTCTTGCTCTATCCATTTTATGAAACCCACCCACGCGAAAAACAATTGGTGTTAAACTACGAAAATATTTACGTGAATATTCGCCAGCATTCCAAGCCCTTATTAGATTTAAACACTGAGCAGACAATATCTCCGGGATACTTCCGTTGTCCAGCATGAGAAAACAAACCAGAAATACCAGAAAAAATATAAAAGTTATTCCAAGTCCCACCAAAAACGAATTGTTATCATAACACACTATATACACGTAGAGCAGTGAAATTAGTGCAATGCCGCCGCAAAATTCAAATGTCGGCCACAAGTATGATTGAAAACTTTGATTGCAAAGTATACCAACAATTTGTAATTGACGATACACCCGGCAAATTGAGTTGCGATGAGCAAGGCCATTCAAACCAGTCGTGTCTTGGGTGCGTTTGGCGTATATTCTATAAAATAATATAATATATTTAATATATTTTGTTGACACAATTTGTACTAATCAAGCCAAGTGTAAATTAAATTACCGTAAACTGTCGAGTCTCGTTGTGACTTCATGTAATGAAACTAATATAAACGATATCAAAACACATCCGATGGCTGCCACAGGTATCATAAATGCCATTTCAGTGAAGAAAATCACCACTCGTAAAAAAGCTACAGAACAATTAATTTGTAGTAGTTGAGTTGCAAGAGAGCCATAAAGACATGGTAGGACAAACACAACCATAGGTAATATTATAATATCAAACAGTGCACATCCGAATGTGCAACCCCACAAACAGACGAGAAAAAGTCTGTCGATATTTTTCTTGAAGTTCTCCTTTAAGCTTATCCCAGTTTGTCTGTGATAACTATACAAACAATTTAAGAACTGTACGATATCTAAAGCTTGAGCATGGATTCCATATGTAAATATTGCGATTGCGCATTTAACTACAAAAATGTAGAGCTGAAAGGTAATCACTACTAAGTTCTTTTTTGGTAGGAAAAGTAAATTTGAAAAGAGTTCGTTTACGGTTATGAGCCACGATAATAGAAAAAATATGATCCAAAAAGATTTCTTGTTTCTGCTAAGAACTCTGTGCCGAAAAGGTTCAGCATCGTTTGAACAAAGAGAAACAGTAACTGGAATTTAACTCAATTTGGTGCCAGAACACCAAATACAAAGTTGAATATTTTGAAGGGATTTTCTCGACATTTTTTAGTCAAAACTTGGTAACACAAATTGATTTAACGTGAAGACTTTAGTAAATCGAATACCACTTTGACGCAAAAACGTCTGGAAAAGTTTCGAATTAGGATGGGCGTTTTTGTATTAAACCCGTACGTGTTTATAAGTATTATAAATAAATCTATTTTTGAGACTCGTCTAGTTGACACAAGCAGAGTAATAAGTCATTCCAGACGTATTTATTGACGTATGTTCCACAATATTAATATATTTTACAGGAATAATATTTTAAGCTTAGTCAAAATTAAAACATCAGATAAAATTGACACATTGTTTAATTAAAAAGAATGATTTAAAAAATGTAAAGATATATTGTCGAAATAATATTGTCAAGTATAGCTGAATAACTTGAATAACAAATGTCTGGCTAGTGATTTTCTTGGGTTCAAGTAGATAATATCAGCATACAGCTTGAACTTTTGGCTATCTAGGCTGCTCTGATGGTAAATTTGAGATTTGAAAATATTTCAAAAGACGTCAACACTTTTTTTAATTTTGACTTTACAAAAAACATGGTTAAAATTAGATTTTACATTGCCGAGTTGTTATATGAAGAAGCCAAGAACCGCCACGCCAAGTTTATATTATTTATTTTAGCTTTCTTTAATGTATGGTTCTAGGATTAAATTTATTATAAAATAAGTTTAATGTTAGCTTTGTAACTATTTGCTACTATGTGTTGCTGTAAGTCTGCTTATTATATGAGATAGAGCAATTTGGGATTTGGGAGCGAGAATTGAATTTCTTTTTTCTCAAGAATATTTACGTTTTGTTTTGATTCCCAAACATATCAAAGTACTACTGCCCAGCTCTGTTTTGACAATGTTAGCCTACAAAATACAAGTGTATTGGTTTTTTGACTTAGAATGAAATTAGAAGTCGTCAATAAAGTTAATATAAATTGACGTGGACTTTCACATGCTGACATTCAAACCAGACAATGAATAAATTTTGCAACATATTCACGCTGCTAAATTCATTGAAATCGTCACATTTCCCACAAGTCTGCTTTCTTTTGTTTTTAAATCCAGAAAAACTATTCGTTTGTAAAAGAAAGTGTATTAAGGTAGGAGCTCTGTCCTTGTAAATCTTCTGAACGGTGCAAATTCGTAACTCAATTGGCGGACAGCTGTTAAAAAATTCGTTTGCTAAATTTTCCCCACAATCCATACCGTTTACATTTGGATATATATATTATTATGAAAGAGCTGCACACTTGCTACCCTCATTTAAAATATACCAGCAAATGCAGCAACAAATTAGCAAAGTAGTAAACAATACAATCTTTAGTAACCGGGAAAGTAGCCCTCCAAAAAGAAAGTACGTATAGCATACAGTAGCACAATTACTCTTGACGCATAAACTTAAACATTGGCAAAATAAAGTGTGAATAGCATACATTACACAAAATGGCAGAAACTTGATGCTGATGGTAGCATATTCTGAGTTTTAAAATGTTATTTACTTTTCTAGTTTCTACCTGGTTTACTAGTACCCAGATCAAGTTCGATTTTAAATGTTGTAGGTATTTTGTAATTTCATTCATAACCAGAAAGCAATGTGCAATACATGAGCAGCCGAAAAAGCGGAATGGAAGTGAAAATCCTAAGAATTAGAAAACTACTATATACAAAAAGTGTAGGAGTTGCATTGTCCAAACAAGTAGAGAAGTAGACAGCTGCCATAAAAACTGGGGAAGAATAACGCAATCGCTGCAACGAAAATTAAATACACAGTTGCGACCATAAAAGTTACGGCAGAAATTACAATCGAAAAGATTTAACTTTTTAGGAATTCTACTCAATTTGATTTTACTAAATTAATAATGTGTAAAGGAGAACGCAATGATTGATATAACATGAAAGGAAAAATTTGTTAGAAAATAAACTATAGTAAAAACGGATTTTGATAACATTGTAGCTACTAGTAGGCTAATTTTTAAATGAAAATAATTCAGCCACTTTTTAGTAGGCCAGGGACGAATTTTGAACTGTTGTCATGATAAGCCGCTTTTAAGCACACATGTCTTGTATTCACCTTCGGGTGATAAATATAGAACTAAATAACATGTTTATTGCTACAAAATAACCAAAATATTTAGAAAATTTCATGGTATCATTAAGGGGGCATCTCCTTTAGTATTTTGGGAGTAGTCATGTGCAGGAACATTAAATATTTGCACATGCATACTGCTTCACTCTAATCATGTTTGCCGATGCTCAATTTTTTTTTGATTCGCGATTTAAAAAATATTTTAACATTGGACAGTAAAATGTTTTCTGGTGATCTAATCTGTGGTGACCTTAGGATTAAATAGCTGAAAGAATTAACTAAGTACATGCAATATTTATGAAGTTATTAACTGTGAAAGATTAACATCGGAAGTAAACGGTGATTTGTCCACTTCTCATCCAAAATGACTGTTTTTAACGATTAATACAACAAAAACTAACTGATGAATCCACTTGAAATTAGAATTTTTGGATTCTATAAGCATCAGTTGATGCAGTCACCAGAAAAAATTTCCACATTATTAATTTTAATTGCCTCAGAATTGATTTCCTAAAAGTTCAAATTTCCGAGTTAACATGGACGGTATACAAGATATATTGATTGCTTTTTTGTTGGTGCCCGTCGGACGAGGATATAAATAGAACTCCCATTGGCCGTTAACTCATCCTATATATATGTTGTAAAAATATGTTGTTCAATTTAGGACTGTTTTAAACTTGTAATGTCAAAGATTATACATTTGTTTATTACCCCTTATTCTCTCTTTAGCATCTAGCTTTTTATAGCTTGTATGGTATTAAATATCTGGTATCAAATTCAAGTGTTTTGACACCGAAGACTAGCCCACCAAATACATGTTATTTACACTTATACTAAGGCTGATAATTGTTGGATGACGCATGACAAACTGTTTTGAGTTATTCAACTATCGAATAGTATTGAACTTTTGACTTTGACGCACACACGTCTTGACCGTTTTACTTGGAATATTTGTGGCAATTCTGATCATTTGAAATATGCTTACAAGATTAACCACAACTCTCCAATGACTGAAAACTAAATCATATATGCACACCTATTACTCCATTATGGCAACTCAAATATTTTATTCAATCAGAAAAACACATTACAAATATTCTTTATTTCTTACATTTTCACTAAAGCGACAACAAAACTTAATGATGTGTAATTACCGTACAAGCAGTAAATCGATTATCCGCTCAACACAAAACTGTTGGAAGATTGGTGGTGTTAACTTTTCTATAAAATTTGACAACCCAAATTTAATCTTGCCCACTTGACAGGAATTCAAGAACTTTCGTAAATACTTTCGTTCCCTAATTTTCATTGTCTTAGTCGTAAGAACTCTTTGCTTAAGTCGTTTCAAGGACAACTTGGTTGATTTGTGAAACTCTCCAGCAAATCCAAATGCAACCAAATTTATCAGGAGTGTTTGAGGTACCACACTTGCAAAGAAGACATTTGCGAAGAATGGGAGTGAATCCAAGCTTCTCTGATTGATTAGTGTGACAGTTGATATTATCTGTGCTACTCCAGACGTTAATAAGAAAACGAAAAGTAAACTTCGCATTGAGTCGTTGTATATTTCAGCCAAAACGTGGTTAGCACGACAAATACATATTTCGGAAGAAATTTGACGTGAAGCAAGATCGAAACGGAGTTTACCCCAAAGCACGGCTTTGAGAAGTGCCCTGAAATATTAAAAACCAAGTTGTAAGCTAAATTTTAAATTAAAAATAATTTGTATGTTTTATTTAACAGAAGTGAGACAACAAGACCTGTGCGCCTGTTTAATTCCAAAAGTTAATGACAATCCACTTATAAGTATTTCCATGGATATTAAGTATGCGTGAACAGCTATCATTTTCCAGATGAAATAGTTGAAACCAAATACAAATGCATTCTTAACGAAAGTTTCAAGCAGTCCAGCGGACTTTGAAAATCTAAATATGCGGTCAAGTATCCATGTGGTATTGAATGGTATCGTTTTTTCGAATACGCATGCCAGGGCCACGCCAAATGAATAGATCCATTTTTCGCCAAATTTGGTAATTTTCAAAAAATACTTGGCCATTTTTAATTCAGTTGAGATTTGGATTGGTTGAGCTGTACAGTCGAATTATAAGCAAGTGTTAAATCTTAAGATTGCAAAGAGTCAATATTTAATTTAATTGATTATTTCGAATGTGTACCTTTGACAAATGATTGCTCAATTTTAATGGTTCCATTAAGGAAAGCAATAAAGTCACCTGGTGATTTACTTCGGCTTCGATATCGCTCCACAAAGAGAAAAAACACAAACAAAGACATTATGCACATATTTTTCTCCAGTGCTGGTATCTTCTTTTTCTGGCTTGTCTTTATTTGGAAACTTATTTCCATAATTCTGACGATAGTGGCAAATGTTATCCAACCGAATATGATAAAACGAACTTTCAAACCAATTTTGGCCCATTTTTCATGCACTTGTTCAAATTTCCGATTTTTTCTATTGTAAGTTAGCAACTTGCCTGCTATTTTGGGAGACTCACGATAGCCTTGAATAATGATTTCAAGAAAATGTTCCGTAAGAAGCATTTTGAAACCCAAGTGATTTACAAGGAAATGATCAAAAAACCGACTCAAAGATGAGTGAAGTCACTCGAAAATAGAAAAAAGAAGTGTACCAAATCGAAATATTTTTTTTCTTTTGGGTTCGTTTTAAAAATACGATTCTGAAAATAATATGAACGTTTTTGACTCTACTTAACGCTTTGTTGCAGGACTAAACAAGAAAACAATTGAATTTAAAGTTTAAAATAAATAGAAGGCTCTGTTTCGGTCTAGACCTCGAAGGAGAGTGCTGGGACTTTTGTTCCTTCTTCCTAGTTTCCTTACCCAAATTTAGTATTATTTGCATTCAGAGAGGTAGCGTAAGTCGGAAACATGGGACAAATAGATTATACAACGAAAGTCACAAATGATCAAAATAATATATATAATACAGGGAAACCCCGTGTTGGTGTCGAACCTTGGCTCATTATTATGTTTAAAAGTTAAGTAAAATTAGATATAATTACACAACATGGAATTACCTAACGTTGTTAATTGTTTTAAATTTAAAAGTCGCTTAGTTGTGCAGTAATCTTCATTTTACCATCTAGCCTTTAAACCTGATGTTACGATTTGAGGTATAGAAGTAGAATATTGTTTTGCTATTTTATGGTTACCTAACTTTAAAATCTTCCTGTTGTTTTAGACCGAAGATGTTGATCATGGTCATACACGTAACTGTCTCGTATTAAATTTGATAACTTTTTGACACCAAAAAGGTAGCTTACAAAATATTTGCTCTTAAAAATTGTGTAATGGCGAATAATAATTGGATGACGCACATCCCAAAAAATTGAGTCATCTGCCAATCGAGTAATATTGAATTTGCCGCACACTCGACTTGAATGTTTTATTTAGAATATGTTTGGCTATTCTAGTCATTTTATCCATATTTAAAAGATAAACATGGACTCTGCAATAACGTCATACTGCGACACATGTGGCACCATTGTCATTACGCGATGAGTTGTAGATATCCCGAAATGATTTATGTAACCAGCTCATTGTTCATTAAACCTCTGTGTTTATGCTCAGGTTGCTTATTTTCATTCCTTAGATAATATACCAAATTTTTTGCATCCAATTAAATCATATGTTATAAGAATGACGCATATTAGGTTACATTAAAATGTGTCTTGACAAGATAAGTGAACTGTATGGAGTTTATCTTATCGTTAGTTTTTTCAGAACCTTGCCGAAACGAACTACGCGTTTTTTTGTTCAAAATTGTAAAATTCCATAGTTTTCTGGTAACAAATATTTAAGCTCATCATACTTTGGTAAACCAATTGGGTTGAACTTTCTCATACAACACAAAATAAAAAAAGTCTTGAAAATCTAATATGTACTAAAGTTCAATTTTTATACATGCATAAACTAGTTTATAAATCATAATCAAAAATATTAATATAGCTCCGCATTAGAATTAGTGGTTTCGAACTCAGCATGTAGCAACAGAAAAAATACTCGAACATTTGTAACACAACTTCCAAACGATAAAATTTACCATAGCAAATTTATTAGAAAACTTTTCTTTCTGTACTTTAAAATAAAACGCTTAAAGTCTTATAACAATTTATTTTAAATACTGAAGAATTAATTTACACAAGGACTATGCAAATGATTTATTTTAATTATTAAAAATTGTCTCCGTTGAGATCCATCATTAAATGGGCTGCATATTTCCAAAAAAATAAGGTTTATTTGGATAGCTATCCGTTTAAAAAAAATTATTTCGTCATTATCTACTTAATGTTGTTCTTGTCAATATTTATAATGACAAAATGAAATTTCACTTAGCTGTCAAAACATGTTTTATCTTTAAACTAATAAAAATATTTATATGCTTTTTTATCCTAACTATTGATAACGTAACCAAACTCGCTGATTTTTTTGTCATAAATGCACATCGAAAAATGAGATCACTTCAACACATTATTTTACATCATAAAACCTTTGAACATTTTATTGATTTAAAGCTTAAAACTTTTACTTTATACCAGATAAATATATACCTGTTTCCATGCATTCATAAAGTCAAAAATACAGAAATCCATATGTATGCTCGAAAAAATAAGCAGTTGCATCATAATAATGTGGTTACCATACATACATATGTGTTCATGTGCATGGACATAAGTCAAAACAAAAAAATCATATAAACCCAATTGGATTGCTATGCAATAATAGCAAAAAAAATGCATTTTTTATGCACTTCGCATCACTTATAAATGTACGCGAGTTATATGCGAGACATGAGACATGCAATGCTACTTGCTACAAAACATTAGTATTACGATCACTTCAAAAATGATCTTGCATGCTGTGGTGACAACCAGCATGCTTAAAAAACTAGTTTTTAGTGTGTGATCTTGTACGGTCACTAGCCCCATATCATATCTGGAAAAACATTGAATGATATATTGACCTTGAAAATGTTGTTGTAGCAGCAGAAAGCAGCAGCATATCATTCAACCAGAAATAATGTAACAAAATCAGATGAAATTCAGCTCTTGTCCAGACCAGTTCATGTTTACCTGCTACAAAAACAATGTTTCTTACCATAGTATTGTGCACCTGTGCAGTTCTTATTGGATTATTGTTATGGAATAAACCTAATAGACATGGAGGAGGAATCAAACTACCAGGTTGGTATATACAAATTACTATGTGACTATTTCCAGTTTTTAAATAAATTGCATAGTTTAATGTATGTTTTATTACTAGGTCCTCCTTCATTACCGTTGCTTGGGAATCTTTTACAAATTGGTTTCCGACCTCATCTCTCATTTACAAAATGGGCAAAACGTTACGGACCTATTTTTATGATCAAACTAGGATTACAAGAGTGAGATATCTCATTTAAAATATTTGTGGACCACCGATTATTACAAACGTAATTAAATACCTATTTAATAATTTTAGTGCTATAGTAGTTAGCGACTATAAGCTTATCAAAGAGCTATTAAATGAAACCGCTTCAACGGGAAGGCTGAGTGATAACCCAGTGATGATGGAATTTTCAAAGGGGCCATACGGTAATAATTTTTTTTATAAATCTGATCGTCATAATTGAAATAACGTTAATTAGAAATTTTTTCTAAAGGTGTCATAAATACGACAGGACCAACTTGGGACGCACAACGAAAATTTACTGTTCGAACTCTCCGAAATTTAGGATTTGCCAAAGCATCCAGCGAAACTATAATATTGGATGAAGTTCAAACTCTACTGGAATGGTTTCGAAAACGGGAAGGTTCACCAATTTCAGGTTTACGGATATTTAATGCTCCTGTTGTAACTTCTTTGTGGCGCTTTATCACTGCGGAACGATTTAACTGGGAGGAAAGTACACCTGCTATGTTTGATGCATTGGAGGATTTTTACAAGTGGGATTGATTTTAGACTATATTAAAAACTACTATGTTAAATCAAAGCAGTGTTTTTTATTACATTTGAATTTTTCTAGGGCAGCAATGGTCGTATCCTCAAACGGATTATTACTAGCTCCAGTATTGAGATTGATAGCTCCAAATTTGTTAGGATGGAATCGATTTGTGGATGGTATAGATTAAATGATGAAATTTTTCCAGGAATCGATCACAAAGCATAAGGAAACGTTTGATTCCACAGAGTTACGGTAACATAAAAAAGTCTTAAATAAATATTTAAATAACTTGTAATAAAACATAATTGTTATTTCCAGAGACTACATAGATCATCATCTAAACGAAATAAGCAATGAGAGCGATCCAAAATCTAGTTTTTATAAAGAAGTTGGAAGTAAGAATATAAGCGAAACTTTCGTTATCTGTTTTATTTAAACAAAATTATTACAAATTTTTCTTGCACAAAAATATTTCACTAGATGCCAATATGATTGCTGGAATTTTTGATTTGATTTTTGCGGGATCTGAAACCTCGTGAGTACAATTAATATATACTCATGTTTTTAAATTATAATTATTTTGATTACCGCACTATTTAGATCACTGACATTATCCTGGACGCTGCATTATTTGAGCGAAAACCAAAACGAACAAAAACTCCTTCGAAAGGAAATAGATAAGGTGATTGATT
Source organism: Entomobrya nicoleti (assembly GCA_034695465.1). Lineage (NCBI taxonomy): Eukaryota > Metazoa > Arthropoda > Collembola > Entomobryomorpha > Entomobryidae > Entomobrya > Entomobrya nicoleti. The sequence goes on along the minus strand of JAQFZG010001481.1, from coordinate 5,621 downwards.
CACGCATGCCATCATTGGCAGACAGAGCCAAGTAAGTAGCCTTAATATAAATTGTGATTATTATTTTAATAATTTTTTTAAAAACGTAGCAACATAATGTTACTTAATTTTCCTAACAGCATGCCATATTGTGAAGCAGTGATTTCAGAAATTTTAAGAATCACCTCAGTAACCCCATTAGCCAATCCACATGAAATGAAAAACGATTTAATTTTTCATGGTTACCATCTTCCAAAAGGAGCATCTGTGTTTCCTAATGTATATGGAGTGCATCATGACCCCGAGACTTGGGTCGAACCATTTAGTTTTAAACCGGAAAGATTTTTAAATGAAGATAGAACCAAATTTGTGACGCATGATGGTTTGATCCCATTTTCTGACGGGAAAAGGAAATGTATTGGTGAGCCATTTGCAAGGGATGTTTTGTTCTTGTTCGTGACCAGTATTTTTCAACAGTTTAACATACTACCTGATCCGGATAGTAAGGAAAAGCCTGACTTCGAAGGTGATGTTGGTTTACTTTTAGGACCAAAGCCATTTAATGTTGTGGTTTCATCCCGGAAAGCTTGAGTAAAAAAAGTTATTTTTATTTTTGTCGGACATTATGTGAAATAAATACAGTAGCGGTCTTATAGCATAAATGCAGGTTCACTGTAAATCGATTAAATATTTTCTAGTATAACTGAATAGCTGAATCGGTGGTTATGCCAAATTGTTAAATATTTGTATGCCAAAAATCGTGTAGGTCATGCACATCATCACACAGCAGAAAAGCGAAATAAAGTATTTCAAAAACATTTTAACTAGATATATAGTAATTAATTCGATTAAACAGATATAAATAAATGATTTTTTAAAAGATATTAATAAATAAACAAATTGTGTGATGACTCCTATTAAAACTTGGTGTCACCATTTTTTATTTCATTATTTTTTATTTAAAAGCTAAAGATGAAATATTTAATTTGTAAACGCGTAGCTAATATATTCTATGGTTGAGTTAGTGTAAAACTGAGTTATAGAACATTTGGGAACAATTTTTATATCCAACCACGAAATTACCATTCTAATTTCCATTACAAATATTCTTACATATTTACAATAACTTCCATTAGCGTACCAGCAGTAAATCTATTATTCGCTGAACACAAAATTGTTGAAAAATCGGTGGGGTTTTCTTTTCTATAAAATTGGACCAACCAAACTTGATCTTGCCTACTTGGCACGAACTCAAGAACTTTTGTAAATACTTCCGGTCCCTAATTTTCATCGTCTCCACAGTAAGAACACTTTGCTTGAGTCGTTTTAGTGATAAATTGGTCGATTTGTGAAACTCCCCCGCAAACCCAAATGCAACAAAATTGATTAGTACTGTTTGAGGTACGACACTGGCAAAGAACACATTTGCAATAAAAGGGACCGAGTCAAAGCTTGTTTGATTAATTAGTGTGATCGTTGCCATTATCTGTCCTATTCCCGACGTTAACAAGAAAAAGATCAGCAACGTTCGCATAGAATCATTGTATATCTCAGCCAAGACGTGATTAGCTCGACATAAATAAATTTCGGGAGCAATACAATGTGAAGTAGGATCCAAACAAAGTTTGCCTTTAAGTACGGCCTTGAGAAGTGCTCTGAAATATTGGGGGGAAATGTTATCACAATTAAGTAACAAGTTTAGTTCGATATTTTAATTAACAAGAGAAGCCAATAGTACCTGTGCGCTTTCTTAAGACCGTAAGTTAATGTGAATGCACCTATTAGTATATCCACGGATGTACGGTAGCCTTGAACCGATATCATTTTCCAGATCAAATAGTTGAAACAAAATATGAATCCAGTATTTGCAAAACAGGCAAACAGTCCAGTGAAATTTGAGAATCCAAATACACGGTCAAATATCCATGTTGTATTGAGAGGTAGAGTTTTTTGAAAGACGCATGCCAGGGCCACTCCAAATGAATAGATCCATTTTTGGCCAAATTGGTTAATTTTAAGGAATAACTTGGCCATTTTTATTTCAGTTGAAATTTGGATTTCGCGGGCTAGAAATTTAAAATTACAAGTGACTGTTAAATTTAATTGTTTAAAATAATAATTTTGATTGTTTAGTTTGATTGATGCGTACATTTGCCATATGATTGCTCATTTTTAATGGATCCGTTGAGGAAAGCAGTAAAGTTTCCCGGCGATTTACTCCGGCTTCGATACCTCTCAGCAAAGAGAACAAACACAAATAACGACATAATGCACATATTTATTTCCACTGACGGTTTACCTTTTCTTTGAGTTGTTTTTGTCTGTAGATTTAATTCCATAATTCGGACGATAGTGCCCTATGTTATCAAACAGAATATGATGTAGCGAATTTTCAATCCAAGTTTCGTCCATTTTTCATGCACTTGTTCAAATTTCTGATTTTTGAAGTTATAACTTAGCAGCTTTCCTGCAATTCTCGGAAACCCGTGATAGCCTTGAAAAATGGTTTGAAGAAAATTTTCCGTGAGAAGCATTATAGAGCTGTATTTTGCTCGGAAGTGTTTAAAATGCAAAAAAAACTATCAAGTTTGAGACAAAAAAAAGAAAGTGATTGCATCAAGGGTTAAATTGTAAGTAAGAAGGAGGCTCTATTTGGGCTAAGCTCTCAATGGAAAGTTCTGGATATTTCGTTCATTTTCCTTTTTTGCTATTTGGAGTGTTACTGGTAGTATTTGCACTTGTTGCGTCAGTGGTAAAATTTAACAAATATAATATACAAATAAGGGAAAAAACAGCCAAAGTATTTAACATGAAAAAGGAAAACCCGTGCTAAAGTCAAAACTTGGCTTAGTATTATGCCTGTAATTTAACTTGGTTATTTAACAATTAAATATTTAAGATCACACAACATCAAAGGATCAAACATCGTACGTTGTTTTAGATTATAAAGAAATATTTTATTCGTATAGTCGTCACTTTTTACAATATTAGTGAAGCATCAACAGCGTAGTTACGCTACAATGGTAGCACAGATACCTTACTGATCCTCCACTGCATCTAGTTTGTAAAAATGCCTTTTACCATTTCAGATATACTAATATCATTATTTAGAGCAAATATATGGCCACATAAGCTCAAAAATATCTTGTTATATATACTGAGGATGTTGACTATATGCAAAACTGTCCGGTTTTAAGGTTGTTTGTTTTTTTGACACCAAAGGGTAACCCGCCAAATATATGTTAGTTGTAACTAAACAAATGCTGGAGAAGTTGGATAACGCCTAACCAAAAAAAGCTTTATCTAACCATTAATTAATGTTGATTTTTCAACACTAAAGCACACACGTTAAAAAATGGTTTATTTGAAATACGTTTTGTGGCGATTCTGATCATATCAACCAAAGTTTTAAAAGATAATCATCAACTATGCAATAACTTTATACCGTTTATATGTATTAAATATTATCAGAACACAATTAATGGAGTTTAATTTAAATCCCAGCAAAAATTATGCAACTGTCTCGTCATAATCCACCTTTTTTATTTGATGTGTGAACAGCAGACTAAAATTGACGGAGCGTGTATTTTACGAATCTTGTCAAATTTAGCAATTTAGTCAAGTAGGTTTACAAAGTAGCAGAACGAAACATAAACTGGCGCATGATTGCTTATTTGTTCAATTAATAATAAAAACATCCATGACATAGTTTAAATGTAGATTACAGGTTCACTTTTCAAAATGTGTATTTTTGCCCAGAAAACTTATTGCACGAGGATTTTTTTTACCTCCATATGCATTATAAATTATACATGAATAAATATGTACTAATGGTAAACCTATTGTTTAAAATATCTAAGCAAAAATTACAGAAACAATTCTTTAATAAATTCTCCGTTTCCTAAACAAAAATGTCAAATTTATTGCTTTGAACACCTTGATCTTAAAGAATTTTAATAGTCCTTTGGTTAATTATAAAAATACATTACGCAAACGTTTTTAATTACAATTAGCAAATACTTAGAAAAACTTTTCCAACCTCATTAAATAAGTAAACTTTTTTTTAATTCAACGAGAAGTGTAGTTTTAATTTTAAGAAAATTGCTTTGTAGGTGGTTTGCATTGTGTTTTTAATATGGCTTAACTGATCCATTAACATATTCCGGATTGCAATCCAATATCTTGTTGTAATATATTAAATCAATGTCCAAAACTAAACAGTGATGCTTAGCATATTTGGATTGAGGGTTCTAAAATGGTAGTATCTACAATCGATCTATTTCAAACTAGGAGCCCGCTTCGCACAAATTTGTGCAGATATCCAGGTTAAGCCAACTTAGGACATGATTAGGACATTTTAAGGCGTGATTAGTGTTATCTTACATACTCTTAAGGCATACATTACGTTATCATGTTTAATTACCGTACAAGCAGTAAATCTATTATCCGCTCAACACAAAACATTTGAAAGATTGGTGGTGTCTCCTTTTCTATAAAATTAGACAAACCAAATTTAATCCTGCCTACTTGGCAAGAATTCAAGAACTTTCTTAAATACTTTCGGTCCTTCAGTTTCATGCTCTTCACAGTAAGACTACTTTGCTTAAGTCGTTTCAATGATAAATTTGTTGATTTGTGAAACTCCCCTGCAAACCCAAATGCCACCAAATTTATGAGTGCTGCTTGAAGTACAACACTGGCAAAGAACACATTTGCAATAACCGGGACCGAGTCAGAGCTTGTCTGATTGATTAATGTGATCGTTGCAATGATCTGTCCTACCCCAGAGGTTAACAAGAACGAGAAAAGCAACGTCCGCATGGAATCATTGTATATTTCAGCCAACACGTGATTAGCGCGACACAAACTTATTTCGGGAGGAATATAATGTGAAGTAGGTTCCAAACACAGTTTTCCATTAAGCACGGCTCCGAGAAGTGCTCTGAAAAAATGGAGAAAGATTTTTTTGGCATAAATAAATTAGAGTTGAGTTATATTTTGATTAACAAGAGAAGTAAATATTACCTGTGCGCTTGTGTAAGACCGTAAGTCAATGAGAATGCACCAATTAATATATCCACCGATGTAAGGTAGCCTTGAACCGATATCATTTTCCAAACGCCATAGTTGAAACCAAATACGAATCCATTCGTAACAAAACTTTCAAGCAGTCCAGTCTTAATTGAAAACCCAAAAATGCGGTCAAGTATCCATGTTGTATTGAGAGGTATAGTATTTTCGAAAACACATGCTATCGCCACCCCAAATGAATAGATCCATTTTTGGCCAAAGTGTGTAAATTTAAAGAAAGCTTTTGCCATTTTGATTTCACTTAAGATTTCGATTTTGCGAGCTAGAAATTTAAAATATAACCGACTGTTAAACTTGAAGTTTAAAATAATAATTTTAATTGTTTGGTTTAGTGGATGTATACATTTGTCATATGATTGCTCCATTTCAATGGATCCGTTCAGGAAAGCAATAAAGTCCCCCGGCGATTTACTCCGGCTTCGATAACGCTCCACAAAGAGTACAAATACAAATAATATCATGATGCAGATGTTTGTTTCCACTGAAGAATTACCCTTTCTCTCACTCATTTGTATTTGTAGATTCAATTCCATAATTCTGATTATAGTGGC
>JAQFZG010001480.1:0-20967 GCA_034695465.1 Entomobrya nicoleti | reverse complement strand
ATATTTTATAATATATTATCTTTGTGGATATCATATATAGTTATGTATGTTTTAAGCTGTGTTGTTACAAAAAAATAGTATTATGCAAAAATAGTTAAGCCTTCAAGCTGCGCTTCGTCGTACATATTGTTTCGCATTTTCAAATATTAAAGCGCTGCAAGGTTTCCATTGGAAGTTGATTCAAAAGACTAACCATTCCCAAGATCCCTTTTTTTCATAATGATCTACATATATGAGTTAAGTACGCGATGAAAAGAATATAATTTCATAACACATGTAATTAGACTACTTATTTTTTCAAATCTTAAATTATACCTTAGCTAACTATGTAATATCCTTTATATAAATTATGTACATAGTACACTTAAGATAATCAGTATAATAACTTGGATGTTTTGTTTCCATCATAACTAATAAGTTTTGTAAGTACTTTTTTGTATGTAAGGTAATGTTTCTTCACTGGTGACAAGTGTCAAGTTTGTTTCGCTTTATAATAGAGAGAAGAAGATGACCATCATATACAATATATATAGAATCCAGTTTTGAAGAGAAGTCGACATGAGAAAATTGTAAATAAGTATTTAAATTCATTCTATTTTGGAAGGAATTGATATTTTTAACCAGAGTATACGCAAGTTGAAACACTGAAACCGTTTTTTTTTGTTTATACGAAAAAAAGTGGTGAAAGTTCAGTGGCGAGAAAAGTTAAAATACTTGAACCGCATCATCACATTTAAAAAAAATGTCATCTTCTCTATTTAATCTATATATTGTATGCGTTGCGTATCCCTAAGTGTTAACTGTGTAATTGTTAATTTGTATTGCAAAGTAACACTGTGTTTGTTAGTTATTTTCATGGTCAGAGAAAAGACAGAAGGAGTTTTCCTTTTAAATTTATTTCCGTAGTAAAAAATATGCGAGAATGTGGAAGTTAAGTAAGTATAATAGCTATTCCAGAAAAATGAAGCGAGTTCTGTTTTCAAGTGTAGTCCTTTCAAAAGATGAAGAGAAATGAAAAATCAATTTGATTCGGAAATAGTTGTAGACTGTCTACAGTACTTAATCTGCATCTGTAGGAGACCACAAAGTCAAGGAGAAGATGTTGACAAATATTAATTTCTCTTTAAAAAAGAAAATCAGTCGATCGTACTACAAACTTATTGAATCTATATGAGCAATAAATTCAATATTATCAGAATGCTCATTTAAAAATAACTAAACCTCTATCCCAAGTGTCAGTTCTATCAATTACAAAACAGTGAATAAAGTATTCACTCAGGCAGTAGATTGGTAATTTTTCTACAGGCTATTAAATAAAACACTAATTACGATAATAAATACTGCGGTTTCTTTTCTGATCATAACAACTAAATATAACGACGACATTTCTATTGCAATAAGTTGATTTAGTATTTCCATTGGAATGTCAAAAATTCAAAAATCTCTCAATTCATTCATAATTTCGCTGGTTTTCATATAACATTTTGTGTAGTAGTATTCGTGGCCACGTTTAACGTATTTTCTAGTTCTTCTTCTTCTTTTTGAAGTAAGTGTCGGCATAGTGACTTGAGAGAGTATTCGCAAGATCACCAGTATTACAAAGATTTGGTGGCTGCAAGTTATTGTGGCCTGGGGCAGCTCCAAGGAGAAGATTGGGAGGTCCATTGGACAGTCCCATGGAAGACGGAAGATAGCCTTCCAAGTCCAGTCCAGTTTCATGATTGACCTTTCGTTTTTGTCCCATTAAGTTGTTGTTGTTACTCATAGAATTCGCTCCAGGGCTGATGGAATGATTGCCCCAAATGTTCCGTGTCTGGGAGCCTGGGAAATTGGCTGAATGATGGGTTTGGAGATGGTGTGGAGCCCCAAAACCCCCCGAATTGGGAGGACTCCCCAACACCTGATTGCTCCATGGAGTTGGTGTTGGGGATACATTCCCGTTTCCCGAATCGAGTAAACCTTTGTTTGACGAGCGTGGGAAAGGGGAGTATGATGGGGACCTTGGGCTAGAGCTACTCATTTCACTACTGCCGTTGGATCCACTGCGCTGGGGATGTGTTGGACCTCCATGGTGATTACTATTGTGTCCATTGTGAAATGAACGATTGTTTCCGATTGGGGAAGGAGGAGTACTCATGCCAGAACTCCATGTATTGTGCTTCATGCCATTGAACCCATCGTTGGTTCCTTGGTCAGTTTTCATGGACTGCATTAGCAAATCAAGGATTGCATTTGACATGCCTCCTTGGTCCAAACCGTTGGACATGGAGTTACCTCGCTGCATATTTTGAAGGTGAGGAACATTTTGTTGCAAAAGTCCTTGTTGGACTTGATGCATTCCTTGTTGGTATTGCAGCTGATGTGAATTGTTGGCGAACGGTATGGGTGACTTTGCACCATTGGAATTATCGTTGGGAGTCATGGTATTCCCTCCTAGAATGTGACATAAATTTTGAGGATTGCTCAGAAGGTTGTTCAGAGCTTCCTGAAAATCTCCATTCATTGCGTTCATCCCCCGATTTCCATTGGGTCCACAAAATCCAGGTGGCGTGCTCCTCATTTGTTGAGCCGAATTGTTTGGGTTTAGTCCAAATAATTGGTCAACTGATCTTGCAGCAGCGGAACTGTTGGCGTTATTCATTGGAGTTTTCATGAAAAGTGGACTTGTGTTTCCTGACGCAGATTGAGATTCTGGAGACGACGATTGTCCAAACAGTGAATACCATACAGCCTGCAATGGGTCTCCTGGTGGAGACTTTGATGGATTCATTCCTGTGTCCATTGGCACATCAAGAGCTGGTGAGCTTAGACCAGATGGGCTGGGAAGAAGTGGGCTCTGAATGTCATGAAATTAATTGTGATTTATTTGTGTGCATATTTGAAGGATTGGAATATATTATGCTGTTAATTTAACTTACCTTTTGAATTCCATTGTTACCAAAACCAGAGTTTTGTTTAGGCTTGTATGATGACCATTGGTCTTCGTTTGGAGAGTTGGAATTGCAGTTGCTCCCAGTTGAAGATCCTGGGGACATCAATAGCCCGCTGTTTTGGAAGAAACCGTGAGGCAAGCCACCATTTGGAGATTGGTCCAACTGACCCATTCCGGACATGTTGTTACTTGATGCAAGTCCAAGAAGTGTGCTCAAGTTGTGTCCATTGTTCATGGAAGGAATTCCATTCAAGAAATGGTCATTACATAGTCCTCCATTGTGTGAAACGTTAGGAGATGAAAGACCACTTGATCCCTGATTTCCTTTGCTCATTGCCTGCAAAGCTGCTAGTAGTTGTTGATTCTGCAGGTTTGTCGCAGCGTTGGAAGAATTTGGTGACATTTGGCCACTTCCTGGAGTTCCTGCCGGAGTTAATGGTTGCCCATTTTGCTGCATTTGCGAAGCAAGAAGTAAAGTCAGAGCAGTTTGGTGGGCATTTTTCATCAGGTTAGAATTGTTCTGATTGGATGGTGGTGAGCCATACGGAACTTGAGGTCCTTTGTGATATTGTTGTCTCTTACTCGGATCACCATTGGCACCCTTGCCTTTTTGTAAATCTTGTATCTGCTGCATGATTATTGCTTGGAGATTTTGTGCGACTGTAAACACAAAATGTATGATTTGATTCATGATCAGCCCGATCAATGATTATAGCATATATTGAGGAATTCTACTTACAAACAGGATTCTGTTTTGCCAAGCTTTGGAGCTGTTGGAAGACGGCGGGTGCAGGTGGATCTGGAAGCAGAGCACTTTTACCTTTGTTTGAACCCTATGGAAAATGAATTTTGTATATTGTATTTATTCATCACACTTTAAATCAGGAAAAAGTACAGAAATGATTAAATGATTATACTTACCCCATCATTGAGAAGCTTCAAGTACAGATTTATAGCTCGAACTCCAGGAATGTAGTAGGAGACTCGAATTCTAGAACCATGAATCACATATCCATCTAGCGCCATTTGGGTTCTCTCTGCATCATCTTCCCCTATGAACTCAACTAGACCCCAGTCCTGAGGACAACCGTTTCTCAGGGCAATCTAAAAATCAAATTAATAAAATATAATATATGTATTTCCACCCTGGATTATTTTGGTTTGATAGAATGGGAATATTGGAGAAGATTATTATTACTATATACTAACCTGACAATACGGTGGATTTACTATAGTACTGAAGATACGACGAAACTCTCCCATGTCACGGTAGTTAGATGGCAAGTGGTCGATGTACAGGCACTTGGAATGGAGGGACCTCACGGTTACATGACTAGAGTCAAGCCAATCGCAAACTGCAGTGCAGTCTAGAATTTGTTTCCCATCCAAGGCATTCTTTGCCTGAAGTGCGGCTTCTTTTGTGATGTATTCCACAAAGCCATATCCCTTGCTTTCGCCTATTTTAAGCGTTGGATAAAATTAATAATAATATTATTTCGAGACAAATATGATTTCAAATGTTCAAAGTGACGCATTCACTTTACCTGTTTTCTCGCTAATCATTAGAAAATAACGCCGAACTTCTCCATAAATAGACACCATATTATGAAATTGCTGCTCCGTGTAGCTTATCGGAAGACGTCCAACACAAAGCAGCATTTCTGTTGGGGAAGGTACAATAGCTATGCGTTGACCTCTCAACGTAAACACCGCATTGCGATCCCAATCCTCCAACATCTTCAAAAATGAACAAAATTCAACTTTCATTAATTTAAAACGAAGACGTTTTGTGCATCACGACTAAAATAACATATAGTCATGATATGAAAATGATATGATATGATATCAAAATAATAGTTTACCTCTGGAGAACATAGGGCAACTCGCGCCGCTCCTGACTGAATTGTGACCGACTGGATTTCCCATTCTGAGAGAAGTTCACGGATTTCCTGAAATTCATTTAAATAAATTCATATAAAATTTAGAATGATTGATTGCATTTCCATCAAATCAAATATCAAAACGAAAAAAAAAATGCTGCAACAAGTGGTTCCATGCTATTATTAACACGATCCAATAATAAAATTTACGACTGCGACTTAAATGTCTAATCGAGGATGCGTGATGTAGTAAAAGTATATTCATACCTACACATGTCATCTAACAAGCTATAATAAAGTCGAAAATGTATGTACACTTCATGTAGTCTGATTGGATCGTAACAATATATTAGTGCCAAACTATTTATACGATCATATACCAATTATCCTTATGGTGGCACTAAATTTTTAAGTACTGTGTAAGCAATAAGGTGAAAAGTTAGTTGTCACCGAGAATCCGTGCATGTTGTCGATACGTGAAATTGAATAAGATGAATAAAACACTCAACTTTGCGTGCTTGATTGTCATCATACTTTCACTGTATTGTTTTCAAGATTCGGTGAGAATTTTAAAGTGTTTACACCGCAACATTGTTTAATAGTTTCAGTGAAAAATTTTTTAAACTTAAATCCATCCATCAATATTACTATTTTGAAATCTATATTATATTCCAAAGGCTGCAAACAAAGATGAAAAATCTTGCACCCACGCATCAGACTGTTCTGACTGCTGGTTCTGGAATTGTGGAGTTTGTCTGAAAGGTGGAAGATGTCAGTGTGTTCCTCGTTACATTCGGATGATAGCTTCCGCAATGGAGGAAGATGACGGCAAATCTATGGAGTGCTATGTGAGGCCGTGGTTTTGAAATCATCATATATCATTCCCATATCATCTCATGAAATTACAACGCATTCAAATTTTTATCGTACGTGATATGTTTTTTTTATAAAAAAAATAACTGTTACATTTACATTGGAATTTCGGAAACATCGTAAATCATTTTTCAGTCTTGTGAAGTAGACCGTATCTGGCGTGAGATATGGAAACACATGTAACATGTGTTGATACTAAAATCAGTTCTTGTACATTGTATAGCACGATTAAAGTTTCTTCTAATTTTTTTATCTCAATAATCAGTTGATAAAATGTGATTCTCTTTCTGGTTATATAAGTTGTGTCTCGGACATTACTAAACACACAAGATGATCTTATGTAGCTGGTTTTTTAGAAACTAAAATCTAAATGAAAAATATTATATCTGATTCTTATTTTACATTTTTTGGAATTTTGTTTTACCTAACATACATATATTCATCTTATCAAAGTGCATGTGGTATGCAACATTCAACAACATATATTCATCTACTTTAACAAGTTCGTTTCCTTTTATTACTGACTGGATATTATTAAAGTTGAACAAATCCGTTTCTCAATGTAAATTTATTTTTAAAGAGCCAAAAAAAATGTGACAGCCAAAAGATTCATGTGGCACAAATGTTTTTAACCAAGATACAATATATATTTCGTTAATAAGAATAGGAAAGTAAAAGATAAAAAGTGCTTTTGCTTGTCTGACATTCCTTAAATCTAATTCCATGATAAACAATTTATAGTAATGTTACCATGTAGCATTATCATTTAAATCGTTTCCGTGTAATATGACGATAAGTGCATACTTTTAAAAATAGTCATCAACGTTTAACGTCTGGGTATTTTTTAATACGGACTGCAGAATGCAGCACAGCACAACTGAAAAATCTGTATTTATCTTTCGTTAAATGAATTTTTAATACATTTGATTTAATTTAGGCATAATTGTTGTTATTATAATAAAAGTATTTTGATCGACCAATCAGACCAATGTCTTAAATGTTTATTTAAAAAAAATTTATGTAGTCAGTCATAACATACATTCTCGATTCAATTACTAATTGAAATTAAAGTAATGTCTTCCGAGAGGATTTTAGGTTTGCATATTTTCATAAAAAATCACATAACTATAAGCCCCTGCAGTGATCTAGACTCTGGAATTTTAGCAATATAATATCATTAAATGAGTACAGTTAATATAGTCAGTGCAACAATATGTTGGCCTTTAAGTCTGTCAATTTTATTAGATAACTATTAACATACTTTTTCATACATCCATTTTACATCAAACTCAAGCAATTTTAGCTGTTGAAGGAGTGAAATATTACTATCACAGGCTTAAATGATTTATACTTTTGCTGATGTTGCAAAAATGTTTGAATTGTGAAAGTTATTACCATTGTCAATACATAATGTTATTTTGTCACATAAACATTTTCAAGGTTTGATTACGATATAAAATTTGCACACTTATATGTTCTACGTTGTTCGGCATTGCTAATAAAATGGGTTTAAAAAACGTTCTCAATGACAATATACTATATTGCTCAATTGTATACCAAGTTTAATATTATCCTCTACATTTTTATCATCATATTTTCGAATATATGACTCATTAAATAACTATTCAATGTTTAAAACTCATTATGTTCTGTATGTTTATATTAACAAAGATATTCATAATCGTATGATTGTGCAAGGAAACAATTCTTATAAATGAATATGAATGAACACATAGGTAGTTGAAATTCAATACAAGGTTAAACGGGAATATCTTGATTTCATATTTCAAAAGAACAAAGGAATACCTTCAACATTGCATTACTCTCTCTACTCTCACCACCAATTGAATTTCCAATTCCATATTTTTACTTTACCTTATTGATTTCATTATTCGTTTTGATTTTCATTCATCCTGATGTTAAATTATTTTACATAAAGCAAAAATCGTCTTGAAAAATATTTAGACAGACAGCAAACGCTTAAAAATTCCTTGAATAGAATTAGAATTGTATCAACAATTCCTGTAGCAAAACAAACGAAACATTTCTAGAAATTTTGTTTTGACTAAACTTAACTAAAGAGGAACAGATAAAGTTTTATTGGCTATTCAGAAGCATATTGTTTAATTAAACCCCTTCCAACAATAATTTTCGCTAGAACAATAAAAAATTATCACTCACAAGCCAATAGAAACAGTTAAATACACGTTGTTACTCAGAAGAAAGTATAATATAAAGTGGTTAAAGTACGTGTGACTTTGTCAGTCGCCTTGCTGTATTCTCACTTGACTTGTTTCTGTCTTTCAGTTCCAATTTCGTCTTGAGTACCTACATACTTGGTATAAAGCATTAGAAAAACCAATATATCTTTTCTTTCTCCGTCGGCTAGTGTGCTTGTAAATTTAAAAGAAAACGTTATTTTTTGTTTTACAAGAATTGACAACAACTCCCCCGACACAATACAAAGATGAAGCTCTTCTCCTTTGTTGCCATTGCAATGGTGCTTGTCGCATCCGGTTGGGCTGGACCTGCCATGCCAACCCTGTTTGAGTTCCCAGCGAGTTGGGAAACAAACGTAAGTTATTGGATATTTTAACGGCTTTCTCGTATGTACATTTCATATTGCCATGGTGTTCAATCCTTTATTTTTTGTGTTGTATGTTTGTTAGGCAATAGACCAAACGCCACCGTACACACAGGAAAAAAGACTGGCACTTCAAACAAACGAGATTGATCCCAGCGATGCCGCGACTGCAGCTACTACTCAGGCCCTTGATTATTCGGACAGTGAGGAAGATTGGGAGGTGGAAACCACCCAGGCGCAGCCGGATACTACTCAAAGTGCTGCATTTATGCAAGTGCATATATTTTCCATTCCTTAACAAACATTATTTACCGATTTTTACTATTAACTAATATATCAACTAATACATTTAATATACACGACGCTAACATTTTTCTATTCATACCGATTCTAGAAACCCCTCAAAAGCACCAGTAACAGTCATGGAGCACGTTCGGGAATTCTTGTATGGTTTGTAAGTACACGTCATCAAATTCAATTTTAATTATCTATTGTGACTTTCTGAAAGCTGACATTGTTCTCACTATGAATGGTATTTACTTTGCCACGTGTCTTTAGGGGCTACTGGTTCTATTCGAAGCTCATCGTCGGATGACTTGAATTCGCTTAGTTTCGATCCCCGTATATGAATCGGTTTCCCTTGTATCCACAGTCTCAAAAAATTCTGGAATGATGTCTGAACATAACATATTTTTGTGCGGTGTAATTTATTTATTAACTTTATCCTTGTTAAACAAGTATATTATGATATTTAGTTTTCTAATACCTTTTAAACATTTAAACTTTTTATTGATGAAAAAATAAAATCTACTCCGATAACGAGTAATTTTACTTTTCCTTTGACGCTGAACTGTATTTTTATAAACCTCTTATTTCCTACATGCCATGTAATAGTACCAAGAACGATGAATTCAAGTACATTATTTGTTCTGCTTAAGTATCCTTAAAATAGCATATTTTTTCGATAGCCTAGCAAATCAAAGCAAATACAGGAAGCACATTTTTTACGACCGTTTCACTAAAGAAGATACTTTCCAACTTCCCTGACCAGAACATCATCCATCATCACTACGCAAGCTTTAAAGAAAATGTTCTCGTAAGTGAGCTTATACCGAAACGCATTCAGCCAGTTGACTCTCTCCTCTTGTCGCTATTGTCACCACTACGAGTATAAGTAAATCTGCTAAGTCGAAAAAACGCATCACATCCTCCTTTCACGTATGCATCGCTGTATCAGAGCGACATGGTCCTTCACCATACACAATCCATTCAAGCAAATAAGTATGTACTCACACAGGATCAAACGCTACTAAGAAGACTACCATCACCGCTATCACCACCTCCGCATCCTTTTGTAAGACCGCTTCTTATTTGCTTTCTTAGCTCAACGAACGGTAGCACATCATAAAAGGACAAGATCACATCACATCTCATCTCCTTTCTCTCAAACTCCTTTCGCTTTCTCAAAGATCATATAAAAATATACATTGCGTATCTATAAATATATGGCAGGCAAATATCGCCAGAGGTTACTTCTGTGAGCGCTTTTGAGCGTCTTCATAAAATATTCATGACAAGTAGAGTGTGTCTCCCATTAGACGACTACATGGTCACATGAAAGCTTTCCCTTCTCTGTGCTCCTTACTGTCGCGTACGTCTTTCAAGTTTCTTTAAAAAGCTAAACTACACACCGACATTTTTTTACTCTTTAGACTGTTTTGAAATGACACGCCACAAGAACAAGAAGTAGTTTTTTTATTTCTCATCGGAATGGCTATCCAGCCGTTGGCATCTCATTTAGTAACTTGATGACTGATCCGAATAAAAGTATTATGGGTAA
The DNA here is from genome assembly GCA_034695465.1 of Entomobrya nicoleti. Taxonomy (NCBI): domain Eukaryota; kingdom Metazoa; phylum Arthropoda; class Collembola; order Entomobryomorpha; family Entomobryidae; genus Entomobrya; species Entomobrya nicoleti. The sequence continues at coordinate 10,858 of JAQFZG010001480.1, read as the reverse complement.
TGTTGCGGCGGAGGAGGTAAACACTTGTAAAAAATGTTATCATCAAACTATACTTTTCACTTGCATGCATATATTTACTTGTTGGTTAATGGTAAAGATGCCAGATATGTCATGGCTTTCCCAGCTTGAAAGACAAACAAGGAAAATGACAGATTAATTACGATAGCCCGCTGACTGCGTAAAACTTGTGAGGACATTTATTGTGCTTTACGTTTTTAAAAACAATTCAAACAAATGAAGAGAATGATTTGAACAAATATAACAGCTTACTGTCAATCTGAATAAAATAAATGCGATTCAAAATAAATGGCAAAAACAGGGTAAGCAGAAAATAAATATTCCCTTGAACGTTAATTTTTTTGTTGTTAAATAAAGATATCTCAAATTAACTTTAAAAGTTTGAAATAGTATATCAAGTAACTCCAGAGTTAATTTTAAGATGATAAATTCAATATGCGTACATAATTTTGAGGAAATACAGAACTTGGCTTGGCATATGTAACTAGATCGAATGACTACTGGAGTGATGAGCAATAATAACTTAATCAAAGTGGGAAAACGTGAATTGGCATAAATTAAGATTAGATTAGGTATTAGATTTCTAGATTAAATTAAGTTGACATGTGAGAGCTTTTCTAACGTTTCTTAAATACGAACTATTTTTCCCTGAATTATTAGATTTTTCTTTCATAAAAAGTTTTAAATAAACTAAACTGCTTGAAACAAACAGAATGTTATTTGACATTGGCATACTATGTGAGTTAGAGTGTAAACAAATATATATATATATATATATATATATATTTCCATGAATTCTGAAAATGTTAATTTAACTCCAAAAACTCTTTAGCCACCTGATGTTTTGAAAATCAGTTTAATGTACATGTATTCGTTCTTTCAAATTTCCAAAACGTATGAAAAGTTGAATACTTACAGCAAAAAGCATACTTTTCGTTTTGTAAATTGGTTTACACTTTTCACTATAAAAAAATTCCAAGCAGTAAGGCTTTTTTAGATCACAGTATGATCTTAAAAAAACCACATGTGACTTCAGCTCACAAATATTCGTTCAGCTTCTTTTTTTATCCCATAGCATAACAACAACACCCGGTGATTCCACAGAGGTAAATGGAGATTTGGATAAAAGGAGGCTTTAAAAAAGAAGAAAAACGGAGTAAAGGAACACACACATGGGATCAACTTATCAACACCGACAAGGAGGAAAGGAAGAGAAGCAACAAAAGCTATTTTTTCTCTTCCTCGTTTTCTCCTACTTTCTCTGAGAAAATGAAACAGAAAAAAAGTCTCTTGAGGTGTCAGAAATTATTCAACCATTTTTTCCATAGTACACATGCTAGGCAGGCTGGCTGACTTTCTCCACAGGAAGATCGTGTAATATGTATATTTATATGACAGGTTGACTGTAATTTTATTATTATGCCCCATACAGACTTCCTCTTTACCACCGCCACCTCCTTGTGCTACAATATTACATGCACATTTTTAGTATCATCACAAAAAGAAGCTAATAAGGCACACATCAACAAAATATAACTAAAGGACTTCAAACTTTTTTGTATTTACTTCCGCCCCTTCTTCATTTTTATATTGTTCAAGAAATTGTCTTCATCTCCTTTTCTTTTTGGGTTACTTTTCCTTCTTGAGCGAACCTTTTAAGAAGGAAATTCTAAACAACTTTTTTTAACTTAAGTTTTTTTATAGTCACTTGATTACACACAGAAAAGTATTAAAAATTGTATCAACTACACATATATATTTTATATAGAGCTCAGTTTCATGTTCAAACCCGAGAGAGGTCTAGAAATATCTAATACTGATTAAGTTGCAATACATCTTTGCAGCATATTATATATAAACATGGGTGATGGGAAATGTAGTGAAGTGAAGGTAGCGAAAGGGAAAATTATCCAAGTCCAAACATAGAAATCTGAGCATAAGTTCAAGTAAGTGTGTAAATGCATGTTACGAAGAAGGAAAGAGCAAAAGCCATGACATTTTGTTCGGATAAAAAAACGCTCCAGAAAAGTGAGAAAATAATACAATAAAATTGCCATGCTCCCCTTGAAGTTTACCCCTGAAGCAATTTCAATGACAGATATTGAATATTATGTTACTGTACTTGATAGTGGATTCCTCATGTATACTTTTCTCTTCTCTGTGTGATGGCATATTATACATGCATACATCACCAATACATATATAGAGAAAGTTTTGTATGTTTTATTCCTGAACCAATAGAAGATTTCTGAAGAACTAATTCTTCACTGCAGGGGTGCAGTGAATGTAAAAACAGTTTGTTCTGTTGTGCGTCCATTACGGCAGTTTTTTTTTTTTGGTATTTGAAGTACACAATATTTCGCAATACTGTTTTACGTTTATGATAGCACATCCAGTAGTGGTTTGGTACAGAAAATAAATATATAATGTATCCATGTAGACAACAAACAGCATAGAACACATGGTTACGGAAACCAACAGGCGTTTTCTTGTTTTGTAGTATGGAGGATTTACAAACAAATTGGATGAATTTCGCTCTTTCCATAGAGAAAAATGGGATATTATGTGTAAGTCTATATTCTCACACAAGATGAAACGCCAACAACATCGAAGTATAATGCCTTTATAAAAAAGCACCATAAAGGAGACATTTTAAACTTTATTTTGCATCTTACATAACTTCTCATTGCTATTGTCTCGTAACTATACACTGTTTTAGCCAGTGATACTCCATGACTTTGTTTGGTATGATATTTGTATGCACAATTGTCTTATAGCCATGGAGAGATGTAAACATGGAAATGGGTATGTTGGTAAGAAATGTCGGAAGACACCAGGAACAAAATTCAATTAGAACTCAAGACAGTTTTGTCTCTTTACTCTTATTCCAAGAACCTCTTCTCAGCTTCTCTATTTTCACCCTTTTCTTCCCAAGCTATACAAAGAGCAAAGGAATTACCAACGGTCTTAAAGCAAGTTCCAATCCAATCAACGAAGCTTTGTTCCCCTTTCTGAAAATTCGAGGACATATTAGAAAAACTGTTATGTCGAACATTAAATCGACTCAAGTATTTGTAATGGTGGGAATACATTGTAGTTTGTGTTGTGTGGGGCTGCAACTTTGATTGCTGTGATTTGCAAATATCATGAAAATGATATGACTGTGATTTCTAGCATTTCTGTCTCATATATCCTATTATTTCACAAAGGATGCATCCTGATATAAAAATGACACCGGCGGCAATCCTCTTTTTTATGCGTTTATTTAGTAAAGTATGGAATAAAGGAAATGGAATACATTAAACGTCTACATTTTCCTGGACTAAATTTTAAATTGCCTGACAACGAGCATGATACTACGAGTTGGATGCATTTTCTTTCGTTTCCTGTTCTCTCTAAATTGGAAGCTTGCTTTAAAAATATACACTGATATATTGTATACAAGACTATTTGTGAGCAATTATCACAATCTTATATCGAAATATACTTGTCTCGAATCGAAATATGAGTATGAGTGCTAGTCTCGATTGTTATTATTTTTTCTTTAAATTAGACAAACTTTGGATCACAGGATCACATTCATGAATATCCTGAACAGCTATTATGTTTCAATTATCAATTTGTTTGTCTCTATTTTTTATAATTCCGCCTCTGTACCGTACCGTGGTAGCTATGCCTTTAGGTAGGTAGCTCAATGCATTTCAGGCAATACTGTATTCGATGCCATCATACCGAAACCGAATCATGTAAATCTAAAATTATAGGGTGTAATTACAAGTACGCAGTAGTAACTACCAAGTGACTTTTGGGACCCAGCTAATAACTAGTGTTTTATATTCCTTGATTGACAATGTCATTTGCCCACTGTACCAAGTACAAATAAGTTCAAACGGATTCGACTTATGTACGTATTATTGAGCGATTACTTCAACTATAAAAGTTTCAGATTATATGACGTTCCCTTTTTAAACATACTATCACGATCATCAAAATATATCTCATCGCCTCAATATGCCAACTTGGAGTTTTACCCACAAAAAAAATCTGATTTGTTATGGCTGAATAAATACAGGTATCTAAGCAAAAGACTCTGTCGTTGCAAGGCAAGTGAATTACTCTTCTCTTGTATTTTTCACAGACACGCTATCATTGCAAGTTGCACTACAGAAAAGGACAAATGTGAAAGAAAAGGATTTTTCACTTACGATTCCCTGATACAAGTCAATAATAACAAATGACATGATATAAGATGTCTGACATTTGTTAGAAAGTTCTAGATATCGTTGCATAGTTGCAAAGCTTATTTCAAAGCCACAAGAGAAGTGGAAAATTATACGGTAGCTAGCTACTCAAAAATTGTATTGTATTGTATATTTATTTCTCCGGAAGCTATTACTCAAATAATAATGATGATATTTTATACGTTATGAATTACACATTAAGTGAAAATCTTGTATGTTTCCTGAGAAGTTTCGAATTCTGGTAACTTTGTTTTCTTTGCTGTTATTTAATAATGCATAATAGACCTACTAGCTTGTGTACCTCTTTTAAGGACCATTCAAATTAAACTGTTGAGAAGTTCGCAGATGCAAAGATGCATGCGTGGGTAAATATTATGCTAATAAAATATGATGATTTGCTTTTCGTTAAAACCGAATGCATTGTTGCGAAACGGGGTAAAGTGAATCATTTTGTCCGTATCTGACAGTTAGTTGTTGCAATTTGCATTGATGATAATATTTAATTCAGAGATTATTATGAGAGTTATTTTTAATACATGTAAGCTATGCACACTTCATGCCAAATACAGTCTGCCCATCTACCGTACAGATTTCTTCTATGAAAAGAATTGAAAAGTGAAAAGATAAAAGACTAACTTTAAATGAAAATGCAACAGATCAGCAGTATCTAAATTATATATACTGTACATAGTATATAGTATGTCATTTAGTTATTACTTACACCAACTGTATTACCTTGTGTGCCCATGTGAGTGTTATAGTGTCATCTCGCATTTAGTTAGAAACCGCAAAAAGAAAAGAGTTTTTATTGTGTTTTACGTAAAAATATCCGTGACGAGACGAAATACATTACTTTGCACTCTCTGAATGACGTTATCATAACACCAGTAGTCAATTTGAATGCATGCCCAAACTGTGCTGTATTTTTATCTGTCTTTGAACAGTTGAAAATAGCACGAGTAGATGAAATATTTATGGTGTATTTACATGAACTAGAACCCGAATTGGAGTAAATGTGCGTTATATTTTGGGTTTGTTTGCTTTAGTAACTCCAAAAAAAATTTAGAAAATAAAATCGGAACTAGAACAAAGGAAATTATTTAATTGCATCAATTTGTTTGTGTTCAAAATGAACTTCTACAAACAATGATACTAATTTGTAACTATTATTTCTATGTTTGTGTACATTTGAATGATTACCGGAATGGTTTTTAATTGAACCCATTTCATTTAACAGTTGCTACTAAATGGAAACAAAATCTAAACTGGTAAATGACGTGAGTATATTGCGTTTCCCTTACGCATCCTGAAGTATCAACTTCATTATTGATTGTTTGTATCACGATTAACATGACATGTTGTCAATTACGCATATCTGACTCACTGAAAATTGTTTTCATTGCTACTCTGAATGCCAAAAATATTTTTTTCAAATATGGGTTTCCAGTTCGATTTCCCACCTATACGAAATACGCATTTGTGTAATTACTTGATAATGCCTATATGTACTCTGTATTGTCATGTCATTCAGCTTTTCACCGTAGCTTTGAAATGTTTGAGAATGATATTTACTTCTAGCCTAGAGCTTACTATAATGGGACACGCATACTTGATACTTGTTTAATAATGCGTGTAAATATTTTTAAAGTTTTGTTCGTCTACTAGACTACTTACTTGGTTAGAGGGAAAACATAATAACTTGTTTCTCGGGACGTTGACATAGATTCATGTGCGTAAATCTGTCATTGCATAAGTGTATTTAACACATAACTATGTAAAAAAAATCAAATGTTTCATTGTAGTAAGTTTGTTAATGCATAAGCTCAGGAGATTATTACTGTCCCCGTGATATGTTCAACTGGCTTGAAAGGGGTGAGAACAAGCTGAACTTAATACAAAAGAGATTTGTAATATTTTGGTTCTGACTAAATCTCTTTTTTAAGTTTAAACAGACACCTGTCACTAACCCAACCTTCTGGAAAACATGTAGTGAAAATGCAGTAGTGTAGTCATGCATTCAAATAAATAATAGATGAGAAGGAGTCTTTGAAATCATGTAGAGAATCATGCGAATGAAAATTGTAAAGTGTAATTTCATCTTCTAGTATTTAACAACAAATTCTTATTACATTAATATACACATAAATGTATATGCATTTGCATGAATGAACGTTTTGTACCCAAAGTGACATCTTAAAAATAAAAGCAGCATGGAAACCAGAAACCACCGTTGCAAATGTTTTGTCTTGTTCCATAGGTCGATTTTAGGCTTACCTGTAACAAAAATTAAATTAAATTTATTAATACATTTTGCTAATCACTTAATTGTCGTATCTATGCATGTGAAATCTTGCGACCTTAGTTCTTGAAAAAAATCAAAATCGTATGCTTGAAAAATTGTTAAAGACAAGTAAACAAGAGTGTTTGTAAGATTTTTGTGTATGTACCATCCTTGATCCTTCCCTTAAATATTAAAACTGATGCATATTTAAAAAAAGAAAGAACTTCCTGCAGAAAGTTTAATTGCCATTCAAAAGATTTCATTAATACACTACTCCAGCGAAATGAGGTTCAAAAAGGAAAATTCCGTTTTAATGAAACCAGCAACATGTACGAACTGTTACACTTGAAATGGAAGCTATATCTAATTTTTAACACATGAATCTCATGGATGAAACGGAAAGCATTTCCTCTGTTTTTCTTTCACATCGTGTTTACTCAGACTCTTATATAATAAGAGAGACTGCTCACAAAACTGAAACCTCATTTCCGTCGGGTTTTTTTTAAATCAGTAGGCGATGATATTTACAACAACGAGTAGTTCAACTATACTTCTAACAAAGTGAATTGCGGTGAAAAGTCTATACAAAAATATACTTTTTCATTATAAACATAATACTCGTTAAATTTAAATTGTATCATATTTATACGTTATTTTCCTGCCATTATTATCGTCAATAAAGTGTATTATATGTAATGTAATATCCTTGAATTAGAAATGACACTTGAAGATAAAATAATGAATTAAGTTGACAGTAGTGCTAATACACAAGTAAAAAAGTGCCATGTTTTTTACTGCAGTAATTGTTTCGAAAGCAAAAACATAATAGCTTTTAGTATTATTTATGGTTACGTTACAACAGCCACCAGCACTGTTTGTCGTATTCACTACTTTTAGTAATTGAATCATCAAAATTGTAGAAGACACACAAAACGTGTAAATAATATAAAAGGCTTCTCAAATAAATCAAAAGAAACAATAAAATACAGTGGATGTCTCACTGTTTTCTCACTACCATGCCGTGAAGCAGCCTGCTTGAGTGACATGAAGGTTGACATGACATAAAATTCTAAATGAATCTTATCAGTACAGACAAGCTCGAAAGAAATTCCTCAGTGTAGTGAATGGATATACACATTAGAAAGATTCAATCTTTTTGCAGGAAGTGAAAATAATATCGAATATACGGCAGCTCCTTGTTTTCCTTCATTCCATCCCCTCTGGACTCCATCTCTCATTCTATTTGTTATTATATCGTTTTAAATTAATAACTATAAATGATATGGTTGCAACACAACTGCCTTCGCAACTTTAGAAAAAAATCGATTTTATCGGATATGTTCTTATTGTTGGATTGGAACATGCTAGTTCTGATATTCATCAACCGATTGTTTTTCTAAGACCGCCGTTTATAAGTCTTAAATGTATCATTTTTATAAATTTGGCCATGTTATTGTCGCCAATACATAACATCAAATTACATCTTTATATTAATGGCTGTTGTTAGTTGTACACAGTGAAAAATAGCCTCATATAAAGAAGCGAAGCATATTGTATCGTAACGTTCTTTAAAAAAAATTATGTTGGAAATGCAAAGGAAGACTCCCCATTTCATTTTTGTTTTCATCTACAAGTTTTTCTACTGCAGTATATATTGTACAAATAGTCCTTTTGAACAGTAAAAATGGTCGAATATGACTATATGACGTACTAACACTATATATCCACCACCATAAAGAAATATCAGCAACCATTCCGAAAGCCTTCTTGACTGCTAAAAAAGTGTGGATAAGTAAGCGTGCTCAAGTTGAAAGATGACGGCACGGTGGTTGTAGTGTTGTTCAAAAGTTTAGGTGAACTTTTAAGTCCACTTAATTAAGTTTCTATTTGGGTGTTGCTGCTAAGAAAGAAAAAATCAAGTAAACATATACAGACTAAAACATGGTAAACTAATATTGTAGATTTTTCTGACTGACTAATATAAAAGTGGCGCAATAGTGAATAGTGTATTATCACTTAATATCACCAAAATATATTTCTATAGAAAAAGTTTAGAGCTGTAATTATGACTCATCCCATATAAAACGCGACAATCTTGGATATAAATTTTACTTCTTCTGAATTCCGACAAGCATCTCAATGAACTTGGTTCGTGTCATTTAAACTGCACTGTTTGATTTTCAAAGTTTATAGACACAATTATGTTGACTTTTAATTAGATGATTTCAATTTTAGGCTAGTCCATAAATATTTGCGATGTATTTTGACCGCATTTTGTCCGTGAAAACTAGGATTAGGGAAGATGTTGGAAATTATTTATTATAAGTTCTGGGTCTTCGATGTTTCATAAATTTATAAAATGAAATTGTCAAAAATTAGTGAGCTCATTTTTGAAGTAACAACATTATTTTCACGGTAATAAGAGCACTTTACCCACTACTAGAACTCGAACAGGAGAGTAAAACATAGTTCTTTTTCAGGATGTTGGCAGTAGCAACAAGTATAACATATCGGAGCATGTTAGCACGACAAACTTGAGCAAATATAATAATAATATTATTTCCTTCCTAGCATTCATGCCAGAAAGTCAACAGGAATACGAGCCTACGACATTCATTTTCTCTTTCCTGTTAATTGCATCAAGGGCATAGAATGACGAAGGTTTGTCGAACGAATTTTATAAGCCTACCTGATAATGAACTAATTAATTGAGTACTTCCTTTCCCCCCTATCATTGAAATAAAGTCCTTTGATGATCATGAATGATTACGAGTACTTTCATGCGGCGGAACTGCATGATATGATTATGTTTCGTAAGTATACATACATATGAAAATTCCAAGTATTCATAATTTATTTATGTGTATTTCCAGAGTACTACGTCTTTTCAGAGAAACTTTTCGTGTCAACCTTATTAAAAAAGTTAATATATTAAACTGTAGCATTTTGCTGCTGTATTTTTGCTAATGAATCTACCTTGCAATTTTTTTGTACAGGAATATACTGGTTTAAAGGATAAAGAAATAGGGGGTCTGAATACGATTTCATATATTGCTATAGCCTTCAATAATTACATCGGGAGTTTAGTGATTTTTACCACTAAAAATAACAATTCTAAATTACATTAAGAAAAATGGAATAAGGTTATGAATACAATACATATAACATAAAATAATTTCTGAAAGCCAATTTCATCCAATTTGAATGTCAACTCAATAGACGATTTATACAAAATTATGTTACTTGGACTAAGAAACATAAGATGAACACTAATTATTAGACCACTTTCGCTTTTTTGTCATCGATTTCACTCTTCTCAATTCAAGTATGCTGTAAGTTTTTTTCATTTTAAAATAATTTCAAGTAAAATGTATGTCTTGTCAGTGACACTTGCACGCCCACTTTGTCATGCCCCTCTACTTGTTAGTATGTGCTTGTCGGCGGCAAGAAAAATCATTTTGTTGATAGAAGACCCTGTTTCTTAATGTTTTCCAATATATTCTCTCTCGAACACAATATAACAAAAACAAAGTTTAAAGGAAAATTGGCGATGGCAATTCTTCAACAAACAAATTCTTTTCCACGCATGAATAACCTATTGCATGGCCTATTGAAACATTTATAAGTACATACACAATATACGTAGCGCATACATGCACTTAAACCTATCATTTTATGGATCATTTTAGATGAAACTGGATCACAAAATTACAACTGAGTTTCAAAGCAAAATCGATCATAGTCTTGGCTTTAAAAACAAGAACAGCATAAAAATTGTTATTTGATAAATGAGAGTTACAAATGACGATAGTATTTTATGTATAGATTAAACCTGACAACACGTTATAGAAAACTTGTGACTACTTAGCTTAAAACTATAAATTACTTATATTTCAAAAGGAAAAAAATACTAAATTTTGCACTCCTGGTTGAAATATCTATAGGTTTACGAAATCAGATTCTTTAAATTTTGAGCTATAGTTCTGATAAACAGACAGCCTAAATAAACATCCGAAATCCCAATGTATCAGTGTTCCTCACAGCTTATTGCATTACTGCGCCTTTCTACAAGAAGGTTACCAATGCAAAATATATCATTGCATAAAATGGTTAAATAATTAAAAATGCAATTAATTATCAACCTCCTCGTCATCAGTTCAAAGTTCTAGTTCAAGGATTTATATTTAAGTGCTGAAAATGTTGGCACAAAACTATTTCAACTTACGAGGGAAGTATCCCTGCCCATTTCGACAGATCGGCTTTATACTCCGGCCATATTTACGTACTTATATAAGAAAATTATTCCCCAAGCCATTGG
>JAQFZG010001479.1:0-20970 GCA_034695465.1 Entomobrya nicoleti | reverse complement strand
GAGATGTGCACTAAACCGGCGAGAATCATCATTGCCATCATCATTACCACGTCATATGAATAAATACAATACACGGCTAAGTAATAATATAATATCCTAATAGTAATTGTCATGCTCGCCTATGCGAGCTGTTGAGCTTACGACACACTTTTCCCATTGACTGTATACACGTCCTTTCTTTTTGGATGATTTTTTATTAAGGAAAATAGAAAGAGGGTCTCAATAAACGCATTACTCTAAAGTTGACGTGATCAACGGAGAAGGTATGCCATTATACCATACCAAGCAGCAATACTATTATTATCATCATCCTCATCACCATTTTCACTCAGTCAATAATAATATATATTACGGTACGGTATATATGGCTTGTGGAGACACAACAGACAAAAACATGTTCCTGGCAAAAATAAATGGAGAGTAGGATAAAAAACAGGAACAGAGCAGCATGTGTGTCCCATCTCAGTAATATACCATCAGAGTAAAAAACAGCAACTGCTGTACAACACACAATATCAACGAAACAATATATTATTACGTCAACCCGAGCCAACAATGCAATATCAACAGCAACAAATATATGTAAAAACTAGAATAAGAAAAGAATACAATGAAATGAATGAGTACTGCTCTATACACTATACTGCTGCTTAATAAGCATCTCTCTCCTACTCAGTCTACTCTAACAAGCAGGTTGACTTTTATATTATCATCGTCATCATTCTTTCCGTTGTTCGTTCATCGCCTTTTTAAATGGAAATTAGGGTTTACTTCGGGGAGCTTCTGATCTGATGATGATGCTGCTGTTCGCTGTTGCATTGGTTCGATGAGTCTTTTCCTCAATCCCCGTGAATAAACGTGGGGAAATGAATGAATGAAATGGCTGTTTCTCTGCTACCACTTTTTTACATCTCTCCTTGCTTATTTGAGGAAAAGGTAAACTGACGATGATGATGTCGCCTGTTGTTCACTAGGTATATGTATTGACTTGACATCATCAGTTTGTGTGTTGCTCCAAGCACGCCAAAATAATGCCACTTTAATAATAATACTGATCGCCTACAGGGATTCCCTGATCACAAATGAACGAAAGAGTATAAAATGAAGATCACGTATAAAAAGTAATAATGAGAGGGACATACACATAGTAGTGTGTATTGGGCTGCTTTTTTGGGAAAAAGTACGCCAAAGTTGAGATCAGGCCAACAACAACATAACACTTTATTGCTCATCATCAATGTATGTGTGTATCGTATCAGTAATCATCATTCTCTTTTCTGCCGTCGTCTCATAATGATCAAAAGCGCTGATGAGGGATCAAGTCGGCAACTCCGCCGTGAGTATAAATTGTAAGCTAGCCCAGTGGTAGCCAACAAGGGAATTCGGTGGTGGTGGTGGTGGTGAATATGGGTACAAACGAAACTTATAAGAGGGAAACAGGATTTAGGGTTTATGGTCCGTGGAATAAAAATTTCTCAGGCGGAAGCATCATACGTACGTACGTATGTATATCCATACTACCCACCGTCAGAGGTATGCCAGTGCCAATCTTAATGGAAATACAGAGAGCAGAAGATGGAGGACACGACACGACACGCAAAAAGTAATCATCCTATCGTTCCAATCCATTTTAGTATGGTGAAGTAATAATCAAGATAACAATGAGATGAGAGAGAAAGGGGTGCTATTGCTATATATATTGCTTGGATCACGATCATCAGCATCGGTTCGAAAACTAAAAACCTTTTTTTCAGACACACAGCACCCATATACATAATGTAAGCATTTTCGAAGTAGTAATATGGGTTGTATTTATTACGTATTTTCTTTTTCTATGTGCTTTTTTTGGTTTAGCATTTTTATCACTTTGTGCCATCAACCTTGGAGCATTGAATTAATATCGAGAGAGAGGGAGACGAGGGAAATGTATTACGGAAAGTTCTAAAGGCAGCAACACATATTTTTTTGTGTTGGTGCAGTAGTGCCAAGTCAATATCAAATCATGTTCAAAGGGTAGTATGTTAACAATATTTAATGATGAAAGGGATATAGAGGTAGGTAAACTAGATAGAAAGAAGCAGAAGTAAAACCAAGCTTTAGTTAAATTATTTTTTTCAGAAACGCTATGTCGTGCCGTGCTGCTCCTTAATGGAATGGATTAGACTTATGACAATACTAAAGCAAATGGTGGTGGTGGTGTCGGTGGGAATGAATGAGGTTACACGTAATAACAATAGCATCATTGGTAATAAAATATATTTTATGGCGAGAGCCGCGAAATGCTAATAATTTTACGCGTATGGTGTTTACGGTACGAGATATATATTGATAGCTGTCGATCGTAGCCGTAGCTTCCCTACCTACTGTACAATATATTGTCACTAAAAGGTACAATTTATGATACAGGAAATTAATCCTTCCCAGGGGTAATCAAAGCACGAACTTTATAATGAATTATTCATCTAAAATTTAAACGTGTACAATGCATTCTTTTTTCGCTAATAAGTTTTTTTTTCATTCGACCATACCAGGAAAAATAATATTCATAAAAGTATTATCACCGACACCACTTCGTTGTACATTGTACACACATAAAGTAATACTGCAGAGTATTGAAGTCAATGAACCAACCAAAAACATGATAGCAAGTATGATACGGCCACTACTACAACTATTTTGTACCCTTCCACCTTGCTTCTCTTGTGATATTGCCTAGTTTCACAGAAACACGAGGACATGACGCACCGTGTGTGTTATTTCTTGCCTTTTATGATTTATGAAACCGAAATAAAATGCAATGTATCAGCTGAAGCAGAGATTTGACTTTTCTACAATAACGTGTTCTGCTATTTCTACCTTCCTCTATCGTCTCTCCTGTCTTCCTGCTTGTTCTACTAGCCTGCCACCCTTCCTGTTTCCTCTTCTCAGCACAACCAAAATTCTACTTTTACTCACGTTTTTCGTCGTGGTTCCTGACTACAAGAATTTCTTACGATCGCATTCATATTACCAATCTCACAGTCTCACATAAGCCGTGTATTTTCTACTCTGGCTTTGCTTTCTACCTTCCTTTTTTCAGTGTGTATGCGATTATAAATATTATTTTCAAATTCACTCTCTTTTTGTGAGTGTCCAAGTGTGTGTGTGAGAGAGAGAGAGAACAACATTCACATGTGTTCTCTCCTGTCGCCCTGTCCTCCTGTCATACTTTTCACCGTGGAGAAAACTACATGCTGATTCAAGTAACAGCAATAAAAAGGAGGTCCGCCTCTTTTTCCTCCTGCTCTCTCCAGCAATAACACACTACATCACACACCTATAACAATAATATTCTATATGATATCATTCCATCCCAACTTTTATATAAATACTTTACTTTAACTAGCAACAATAATAATAGGTAGACACACAGATGTGACCGTGACGGTGGCGGCGTTTTGGTTCCTTTTTGCTTGTAGGCAACATCACCACCACCAATATTACATGTTATATTGGTTTGTGGGTAGCATTCACAAAAGTAAAAAGCCCCGTGCCCTGCTGCCTGTCCTGTCCGAAAAGTGTGTATACAACACCATCGTTGCTCACGGTCTCCGCGTTCTCTCTCCCTTACTGTTATTGTCAACTTTAATACTTCATTTCACGTCTTCTCTTCGACGCTCTACAAAAGTCCATCTATAATAATATAGGTTGCTTGTAGTAAATTGCAAGTTGGAAACAATCCTGTCGACTTCTCTCTCTCTACCACCGTGAAAAGCGAATTGGATAATATTATTGCAGCTCTGCTGTGTGCTCGTGAAAATGTCCGTCCGTGGTACCGTTTATGATCCCTCATGAATTGTTGGTGTGTGAATGTGTATGCGACCGCCTGTCTACTACACCAATTTATAATACTTCACTTTTTTACCTACTCTCTCACAAACTCACAAGCTTTTATTATTATTGTTGTTACTTTCCAATAGGGAAAGAAGAAAACCTGAGTTTGGGAAGTTAGAATGCATGCATCATAATATTTTTGATGTGCTAAAGTAGATATGGTTTGTCAACTCTCTATTTTTGAGATCACAATAAAAAGTGAGAGGATCGAATAGTGAAAATGGTAGTGAATAGCTAGCAAGCTAGTTAGTAGCAATTTATAGAAGAGGAGCACACGGCGACACTCGCGATTGCCCCAGGTGGCTCACACACACACAGTCTTTCTTTCTCTGCCTCACAGTCACTCCATTTTATATAAATGTAACCAGATACAGTCACATATGCACACACACACTGAAACACAATGGACAGAGAAAATATAAGTCGGAGGACACTTGACACTTTGCATGATGAATGGCTTTCCCTAAGAGATTTATAAGTCCCTTTCCGTTTCAGCTCGATATTCCCTCTCTTTATTTCTCCTGCCTCACTCACACACGCACACATAGAGCACAGTCCTGCTCTACACTTTTGCTCGCTTACTTTGGGATGATGATGTGATGGTCTGAAAATTTTGTAAAGAGGAAGAATATGAACCATATCATCATCATCATGATCATCGTCATCATAATATCATATCGCATGTTAAATTGTACGATTACCGTGTAAAACTCCAAAGGCTCTAGGGCTTCCTCCTTTACTACTACCATCATCTATCTATTTACCTATACGTCACACCAAAAGTAAAAACTTGTTAGCTTTTAGTTTTTAGGTAGAAAGTTGAGACAGTTGCTTGGAAAGAGATATGACATTGGTTTTAAGGTGATATCGCATACGATGAATACGAGGTAGATTTTCTCGTTGTTGTGGAATGAACCTAACATATATACTAACGGTCCACAGAACACTATCTCGTAACAAAAGTGAGGGAAAAGTAATCATATAATGTTTTCACACAGTACATTTTGGTATGCGAAGTTCCACTGTATGTTTTTAAGTTTCTAAGAGGAAAGTGAGAGAAGTATGTATAGAATATGTTCATTCTGGTGAGATATGAGGCTGATATATTATTGTGTGAACTGTGAAAGGGATGTCTGTCTCCACTGTCGCCTTTCTGATCTCACAAGAAAACTTGTCGCTTTCTCAAATGCTGTTGGTCACAACTTACAACAACCCAGTTAGAGAGTAGTCTTCTTACCTATGTCCGTATTTGTATATGTGATGGTAGCGATAGTGGTAAAAACATTTTGGAAATGTCATGTCATTTTTCTTTCTCAGTGTTTTCTTCAGAATGAAAGCGTCTTGCCGCACTATTCGGTTGATACAGTTTTTCATCGTTTTCTCCTGTCTGTGTCCTGTGTCTGTCTGCAAAGAGGATAATATTATTTGTTACGAATGTATAACCATAATAATAATGGTAATAATAATATACTGTTCAACTTTACTCCATAAAGCATGCATAAATGCTTTTTATACTCTCACAACTCAAACAACTTTTTCCTTCGATGATGATTTTATCTGTCGTATTTTCTCTGTAAGCTGCCCTATCAATGCCACCACCAATGAAACTTGTTCATGAAGTACAATATTATCATATCACATCACCACCAGCACCTCTTCAGGTCATTTTCTATTTCCACAAGGAAACTTTTTTTCGGTAATGCATTTTACCTTTCGTACATAAAAACACAAAAAAGTCCAGTTCAGTCCAAGCCTGGAGATCATCATGTCCTAAACAATATATATTATGACGATGATACGAGAAAATCCGATTTTCACATATTTGCTTTTATCTTCATCCGTACCATAGTCACAGTTTACTTTTACCTTCGACCTCTACACTTTGTGCACGAATTCCTATAGAGCATATATACCTACCTAAAAGAGATAAGATGACAAGGCAATGATGGCGGAAAGAACGATAAATAAGGAAAGAAAACGAATGCCAAAAGTGCCGCTGTACATTACAAGAGAGAGAAAATCGATCATCATCATTCTTCTGACTCGTGGAATTTTACAGAACTGTTCAGTGAGGAGTAAACAGTGCAAACTCCACCAAAAAATTATGCTATCCCGCAGCTCCTTTCTATTGTTACTTTGCGTGCTCTCTCATAAAATATTTATTATTCTTCACTGGCAAAAGTTGGTGTAATTTTCTCCAATATATCAACAAGAAAAGTTCACCGTTTAACATATATTCCACCTTGTATATTATAAGAAGTAATCAAGTTATTATCAGTTAACTTGTTATTTTTTATTCATGCTATCATAAAGCATTACGGTGTATCGTAGAAAAATACCTACACTTCATTGCACACCACCGTGTGCCATTAAATGTTCACTTTATACAATATGTATGCAAATGATCTAGTCAACCCGTACCCGCACTTCCATCATTTTTGCCATTATAATAATATTATGTTTTTTTTGAGCAAACGTATCAAAGAAAGTAACAAGTACAGTAACAGCATGGTGAGATAGAGAAAGAAGGGCATTAACCATTTATGGATAATATTTACGGTTAAACTGGCAGGGAAAAGGAGATAAATAAAAATATTATATACATTCCGCCATAAATACTGTGCACCAAAAATTTATCTACTTAATATCAACACAACCAAAGCAATAAAAAAGCTTCAGGTATATAACCGCACAGTGCACAATATATATACCAACCAACCACACAGCATCAGATATTAAGTAAACACACAAGGTTCCTTCTTGTCTTTTTAGTGAGAAAAGAGACAAGGTTTTTTTATATAAAGAAGAAGACTAAAGACGGATGATTTATACGCTCCCATGAAATCAAGGTCTCTGATCTTTAAATAAGCACTTGAGTTTGGATTTAGGATTCCATGTCGGCAGTGGCATCATCATCAACACTCCTTTTGTATCATATCTTGAAAAGAGAAAGAAAAAAAAAGCTTGATCGCCTTTGCTACCACTTTATCGTAATTTAACTTCCACTTTTCCAACGTGTACTTTACTTTGTGGTGCGGTGGTGGTAGACGAGTAAGCCTATTTAAGGGTAAATAGCTCTGCTCTACTGCTCCCTTGAGCATTGGCCTCAATTTTTCCCCTAGCTCCTTATTCGTCTCTACTGCTAACGTCTCCACAATGTTTCCACTTTTTTTTCTTTCCAGTTGACTGGTATAGAGAGGCATGTCTATGTACAAAAATATGGCAAATAAAGTTTCATCTTTTTTCATTTATTCAACAAAAAACAGAGAAAGATGTACGTTGGAAAAAATATCTTGTGAGACTAGGAGAAAACAGTAAAGAGAAGAATAATAGGGAATGAAACTCACGTAGAAAAAAAAGAGTAAACAAGAAAAAATGTGAGGAGCGTGGGTAGAAGTAAATCTAGTAAGCAAAATGGGGCAAAAAGGTGGTAGTTGAACTTATATACTTAGAAAGGAAAACCTGTTGTGTTTTCGTACAAATGTGCGGATTAAATAGAATGTACTTTATACATCCCTGTGTGTATATCGGATGTATATGCTTTGGAAAGGATTCGGTCGGAGAAT
The DNA here is from genome assembly GCA_034695465.1 of Entomobrya nicoleti. NCBI lineage: Eukaryota > Metazoa > Arthropoda > Collembola > Entomobryomorpha > Entomobryidae > Entomobrya > Entomobrya nicoleti. The sequence continues at coordinate 13,531 of JAQFZG010001479.1, read as the reverse complement.
ATACATACCATGTTCTGCGTGTACTACACCACTACAGCTCAGCTTGTTGTTGCGGTGTGTGTGGTACTTCAGTGTTTTGGAAAAGATGAAGAGTCGTGATAAAAACAGAGTCTACAGCATAACAAAAGGCAAAACTGTGAATTGTGTTTAGCAAAAGTTTTTTGCTTGAGATGGGCTCGGTAGAGCTGCCGAACGTGAAAAAACATGAGAAGGTATTGTGTGTGTAAAGTGGAACAGATGAGGAAGGCAAGGGAAAAGCAGAAGAATGTAGAGAGAAAAGGCCATTAGTTAGGTAGACATTCTTTTAAGTCGTTAGAGACGAGAGAAACGAGACGACGAGAAAGAAAGTAATGCGAAATCATCAGGGAAGGGAATAGGGAAGCACACAAAAAAATGCGACAAGCAAAAGGGAGCTATATAGCCTTGCTGAAACTACAAAAAGTTTGTTACGAAGGCACATAGGCAAAAGGCGTGATGGCGCAGGTATTTTTCTTTTGTGAGGCAGGGCTTACCTTAGCATTGGGAGGAAACCTTACCTTATCCTACCTGTGTATGTTGAGGGAGTAGTGCACTAGCAGGTTTGCTGGTGTTTGTAGTGGGAGAGGTAGAGAATGAGAGCAGAGCAAACGAGCAAGGTAGGCAATATATTGATTTCCCTTGTTCAGATCTGCTCTGCGTTCAGGTGAGCCTTGTCTGTATAATGGTAAGGCTGACTAATAGAAATGATGCAGTCGTATGTGGATGTGTGGTATGAGTAGAATGAGATACTGGTAATCTTGCTGATGATGATAGGAGTTACCTTGGTGGAAAAGGTAGACGCAGACTCCCATAATTTTCTAACCTGTGCCGTGTTCTCGTTTGCTCCAATCCGGTGCACAATAGGTGAGTAGATGAGAAAGAGTGATGCGTTGTGGGTGGGTTGGATTTAGGGTTGAAAATAGTTTTTTCACGATCATCAAGGTACTCTTGATAGACAGGTTGGACTTATGTAAAGGCATCATTAGATGCTGTGGTATCATATCAGCTCGACAGGATTTGGGGGAATGTGCAACCTTTTCTCAAAGGAACATTTACACATGATTATTCTGAAATCTCCAGAAAGTACTTTAGTAAAATTAAAATGTAACACAAATTGTGTATTTTATATAGCTCTGCAGGACATTAATTATGATAACAACTCCACTGGTTTTTCTACTGTAGCACATTACAATGTTGCATTTTTACAATGAAATCCGATGTAAACGATATCTTATTTTACTTTATGAACACCATAATGCATAACAAAATGGCCACTTTTTCAAATCCTGCCACTACTACAACCCCACCACCACACTAACTTTTTTTTACTATTTTCCATGTAGTGTGTTTGCACAGTGTGTGGGTATCTAAATGGCTGGCAGGAGCAATAATAATCATAGACGAGAATGACTCCGACGATGGTCGAGGTGCCAATTTGGATAAAAGGATTGACTTGGACCCATTTACGTTGCTCGTGATGATGATAACATACAGAAAAAGTGCCATAGTTTATTTTTTATGTTGTATGTACAGTCACCACTACCACCGTACTTTTATCATCACAATTTTTTTTGTATGTGAAAGGTATACACATTTGCAGTTTACTTTTACTAACTTTCCCTCAGCCTCTCTCTAAGTTTGTCGTTTTCCACATTTCATTCGACCCATTTTGTTTTAGGAGCTCAGCCAATATATAAGACGAAAATCGTCATCATCACAACGAACATGATGACGATATTACCCTGAAGGTAGCAGCTTGTCTTGAATATTTTTTTCATGCTACTTCAGGAGTGTCTCTTACACTTATACTCAGAGATCCTTAGCAAGCTTCGGTGAAGATCCAGGCTAGGTCTATAGTACATAGAATAGATTCACCGGTTAAATTCCCTGTGATGATAATAATACCCATCTCTCCTTCAACGGAATGGTCCATAAGCTATTATTACGTTATGACGACACCATCATCCATAACGAGTTATAAGTGAACTTATACAATAACATTGTAGTCTCTGAGAAAGTGCTCATCATATACTATACACAAATGGAGAAAATAATCATAATAATGATGGAAAGAGCATTTTGTCTTTGCACAAAAGTATCGAATATACCTCCAACAATATTATCATCCTTCTCTCTATACACAATATATACACACACAGCCCATCTACCTTTCATCTACTATCGAAATCGACGGTAGGAAAAAAGGAGGGCGAAAGTGATAGCAGAAATGGGAAATGGTGTTCTTATGTATATTACACGTACAAAGAAGTACTGCGATTACCAATTTTATTACTGAACAAAGTCCATTGTAGCTTTCTTTGCAAGCACCATGATCACATCTTCACATCATCTATATTTACTTTAAAAAGACAAAATGTAGTAAGAGAAGGGGAGAGAGAGAGTATATTGTAAAGAAATGTCATATCATCGTGCATTTTGTGTGCGTATATAAATAGGCAGTAGTAGTGATGATGAAGATGGAGATTGTACGAGAGAGTAATAATATGCATTGTCTTTATTCTTCAGTTTCTCTCCTTTTTCTAGAGCAAATCATCAGCAGAGCGTTATTACTTACGGTACAATGGCTTTGTACTACTTTTCTCCTTTACTCTTTACAGCTTCTTCGATGACAATATCGAAAAAGGAAACTTTCTTTTTGGGTAGTAACTTGAGTGTAGTGAGTGTATATATTCACAGCTAAAGGAGAGGATTTAAGAGAAGTGGATGATGGGATGGATTTTGATATGATGAGATGATGGTCAATATAATAATAATGATTGCAACACATGCCGTGTATTAGTTTGTCGTGCTATAAGAAACGATCTGGATAGGTAGTTTTGGTGGTAATGTACCTTTCTCGTGTATTAGGTGTGTTCTATCTGCTCGGCTCTAGATACTTTGTAGAGAAAACTTAGAGCAATATTATAAAATCAAGTTTTTATGCAACAAAAACACCATTTGTTCCACTACACACTTTTATTCTGAGCTTATTTGTTGTGTCATTCTGCCTTTTTCTTTTGTCATTCTTGTGTATCTTAAGTACTCCTACTACTGCTGCTGCGTATCATCAACTTCTTTAAAAGTAGTGAAGCGAAGTGTATTAAAACATGCATGACAATCGCAATAAGGTATACAATATGATATGATGAGGATGACGACGATAATAATGAAAATATCACATGAAAATCACGTACACTTTTCCTTTTTATGTTTCTTGAAACGACGCAAAAGATCTCCTTTTCTATTCACGATGAAAGTATAAAGTAAACCAAACGCTACGTTTGTTCAACTTTCTCCTACTTTACTTTTTGGACGCTCTCTATATATGTATAGCTATCACAAAAGCAAACAAAATTGTTGAGAAAATGTGACAGTAAAAGGATCAAGAAAAAGTATAAAAGAAAAAAAGTAAAACGCAATAAGAAAAGGAAACACATCAAAACTCACATACAAAAAGTCATCGTAGGAATAATGTAATGATACTATTGCATACAAATAAATAGTACTACATATTTATATTATTTTCCATTGCATTTTTATGGGAGAAAGAATATCTGTTAGTTTATCAGTTAAATACATTTGTGATGTGATTAGGAAAGCATACTTTGAAAGCATTCTTTGTGCACTTATACACATACAAGCAGTACACTATGTTAGATAAAAGGTATCTCAGCTCAACGAACAATATTCTTATTTTTTGTCGGGTTTGTTTATAGGTTATGTACATGCATAATAGAAGGCCAACACAATCTGTAGATTTTACACGTATTTTTTCATGCTTTCTCCGTATCTTCGGATGCATGCCAAAAACACGAGAGCATTGTTGTCTTGTTTTGTTGAGATGTTTTTTTACAAAAAAAAGATTCCTGTATCTTGTACTTTCATTGTTGATGTTCTATTGCATTCTGAAATCATAATGCTGTTTTTTTCTCAAGAAGAAATACAAAGAGCATTTTAGGTGTACATGAACCTGGCATGGTTGTGATGATAATGTTAGTGGTGGTAGCTGAGGAGCCAGGAAATGATATTCGTCTGTCGTATGCAAATGTTGTGTGTGATTACCCTGTGCTGCTACATAACAACATAGATATTTACCAAGCTCAACCTTTTTTCTTGAAGATACACAAAGATACAAGTAGAATGCTTGTTGTTGGACTACCACCACCACCAGTTCTACTACTACTGTAACTGTTGTTGTTGTAACAAGGCATTATTATGTAAATTTGAATAGTTTACGCCACGTAAAAAGATTGTGTAGTGGTGTTGGAAAGTTGGTATGTTACTGATTCTACTGATGTTGCCTTTGCTACTTGCCTTTTTACTTCTTTTCTTTTCTGGCCATTTCCTTTCTCATTCTCCTCTCTCTGCTCCTATTTTCCAATGGTTCTGTTGTGTGTCTCCTTGATACTGTTACATATGTACGTATGCAGCTTCTTTATTATTCCTTTTCCTGGGAAATGCTAACATGAATGAAGGAACGAGCAGGAAAAAAAGAGGTCTGGACCTGTTTTTGTGTAATTTTTCTTGCCTTTCTTTCATTCTGTCTGTCTCTCTTTCTCCCCATATTTTTGCTTATAATATACATACAGTCTTCTGGGTGATAGGCCTGTTGTTATGTATGCTGCTACACTTTTCGGCTGCTGGAGACAATGAGTTTCACTTTAGAAGTGGGAGAGAGAAGATACATTAGGATAATTCAAATTTTCTGGTGGTGCCGTACGGGATGGATAAGCAGGAACAAATAGTTTTAATGGATATTATTTGCATCCAAATATCCAAAAAATACAAGAGCAACTAGGCTGGCAGAAACAGCCAGCGACACACAATTTTCTTTTTAAAATGGAAAGTGTTGTTCTGCTAGGTGTGGCTGTGGCATCTATGTCATGATGGTAAAAAAAAGAACCAGAAAAGACACAACGTAAAAAAAACCTTCTTCTGATTGCCTCTGTTACTGTTGCCAGAATAGATTAGAGAAAGAAAGAGAAACGGATTGAGAATTGGCTTTTGTGATGGGATTTTTTTCTTAACATATTCGGATGGGTTTTTAATTCCCCAGCTTCATGTTCTAGTTGGGTGCAAATGCAAATGGAATATAAAAACGTATAAATAGAATACTCCTACAAATAAATAAAAGACATTACGAATTGATCTAAATGTTAAGTGAGAAGGTAAACTAACAAGTTATTACAACGATAAGGGGTTTCACATGTTGCCTAATTATTTATGCCCGGCTGTTATTCTATGAATAAAGTTTTACTTTATTACAAAAAAATGGGAAAAACTATTGTTATGTATTGTACATTTATTATTTTTGATTGTTATTGCCATTTCCCTTTTTTATATATATTTTCCTCTTCGTTTATTATACCCTATCCAATAGTTTAGACTTGATGTATATATATTTTTCGTATATAATTATTGTTGTTGTCTGCTGATTGTCATTCATGCTGTTTCATGTAAGAAGAGCAAGTAAGGTAACGGGACCAAAATATAAACTTACGTTTTTATTGTGTAGAAGAAGGGTACATTATTAATACCGAAAACCACAAAAAATGTCATCCCAAGTGGAAAAAGGCAATATTATAAACTTCTCTCTTTTTTGCTCTTTTTTGATTTTTATGTGTACATACCATACCGTATTTATTGCTGCAGTCATAGATAGTGTATTTATTTCTTTTTACTTACTAACCCATCACAATAAACGTTACAGAGGGAAAAGGGCATATGATGGAGATAGAAAAACAACTTTGCCCGGATGACAGTTTTGATAGGATATCAATATTATGTGTCTTGGGTTCAGTTGGATGGATTGACATGCATGCTTGCTTGCATACATAGTACATTTTTATTGTACTGTATCCTATTGTTGTAGTGAGTATCATCCTTTCTCGTGTATTATCATTCTTTTTTATACATACCTCTTCACTTCACAAGTGAACATCATCATCATAATAAAATACCTTACAGTATAAGAGAAGCAGCAGCAGCCAACTGTGAATAAAGAGGATGAGTAATGCTATGCCTTGCTTAATGGCGGTGAATGTAAAATACAAGTAAAATGCTCCTGTTGGAAAGATACATCTAAGTTTTGCACTTTATAATATTCAGTGCTCACTCGTCTATTTCTTAGCATGCCATTTGACAAATCATATTCATAACCAATCTACCACCATCACCACCGACAGTCAGACTAAAAGTGCATGACGGATGTTTGATAATGATACAGTCATATGGTATGAATGGGTTTGGAGGAAGGAAAAAGGAAGGAAGGAAATAGAGAGAGAAAGAGAAGTGAAGAGAGAGATGTGAAGATACATAAATATTATTGTACCTTTTCTCCTCTTCTTTCTGTCTGGCAGTACTTTCAGTGAAAAGTATGAATATCAACAATTCATATTAAATAAGTCGTGTGTTCAATGCTCATTCAAACGTATGTATATATTAATATTATATAATGTAAGTAGGTTGGCTACGTGTGCGTGAGTCTACTTTCATACGTGTACTTACTGTTTTGGTTTGCTTTGTGTATATCAGCAGAGAAAAGTAATTCAACAAAAGGGAAAAAAGTCACCAATCTTCTCCTTTAGGCTGTATGTATTGCTATAAGGAGCTGAGAGGCAGGGGGATGCATACATTGGTGGAATAAGTAGGGAAAACCTTTTCTTTTTTTACAGATGATGAGATTCATATCATTCTTCTTCAGGCTTAGTTTCATTCATTCAGCTTTTGCCTTCTCTTGGTGTAGTGGCGTGTGGAATAAATAAATAGAAAAATAATAAAAGATCTTACCATTAGTTAGATAAATTTAGTAAAGAATGAAAAGGAATGTTTTGTGTAAGTATAAGATTTTCTTCTAAAATATTTGTATTTTCCCTTGTATGTGATTTGACGGTGGTGACTGCGGAGTACTAAAAGATGATTGATGCTGACAAATGCTATGTACATTTACAAACAAAAGCATCTATTTCACAGGATGAACACGTGAGCATTGTAAACAACCTGTTCAGCACTACATTTGATGAAAGTTCTACATCAAAAGTACTTAAGTGTTTGGAGTATGAAGATGAAAGGATAAAGTAAAATTTTGAAAATGCATATATTTTGGAAGAAAATTTCCGACCACCAAAAATGTAGAAAAGGAAATCAACAGCAGGAAAACAATCTAAGAACTTCGAGCATTTTGTATTGGCATTATTATAAATGGAAGGAAGATTATAGTACATGTAGTAGAGATTAAGGAATCGTATTTTTCTATACTCTAGTATAATGCATATAGTTTAAGGCTGGGATTCCCGATTTTTAACATAAACTTTGTTATCTGAAAATATCGTCATTGTTTTCAATGAACGTACACATATTTCGACTTCGTATCAAACTCGTAAACGAAATAGTTCGACCCTAATTTCAGAACCATTTCAAGATATTATTGGAAACGCTTGTCAATCTTTTCACTCTACATTTTTCAAGCTTCCTCCTTTTCAATCACTTTCTTTTATATTTTGCCTATCATTGAAACAGACTGGAGCCATTTTATGTCACAATATTTTTTCCAGCTGTCTCCTTGTTGTTGTCTTTCCAGTGATTCACAACAAATACATAACTGACTGGTTTCAAAATGTATGGTTACTGGTTTACTAAATGATGAAAGCCTTGGTGCAGTAAAAGGAAATCAAACCACTGGTTTGGAACAATATTATCGTTTTGCTGTGTTAAAAGTAGAAGAATGGAATAAAGAAAATTAATATGATTTGCAACAAATGATTCTTTCGGGGTGTTCACTTGTAAGATCATATTCATGTCATTGACGAACAATTTTGTATTGTTGTTGTATGACTGTTTTAGCTAAAAAAATGTCTATGTATAGAAACATAGTCCATCCATCCGTCTGTCCATCACAATCTCCCATCCGTTTAGGAAGGATGAGAACGTGGTCAGTGAAGCGTTTCTATCATAATATCATCATCATCCTCTCTCTCCCCATCTTTACTTGTTTTTGAAGCTTCCATGTCGAAGACGTGTTATTGCAAAAATACAAAATGTGTAGCCCATACACAATGAGAAAACCAGAGAGAGGCAAATAGTTACGGTGAAGCAGTAATAAAAGTGGTTATATGTTTGCATGATACGAATTGTATTGAGGAAGAAGGAGGATTGATGGACTTGGAATCACCCTACATTTCCGGTGAACTAGGACAAACGCTTTCATGACGCTGAGTGATTTTAGCTGTTTGTACATTTTTCTACTATTGTTAATAACGCAACTCCACGGTTGGTGATGCTAATGGTAATGATGATGGGTTAGAGTGGATGGTGGAGAACAGGAACAACACATACACAACAGAAGCAGACAAAAAAGGAAAAGAGCAGAGCACACTTAAAAAGACACACGAAATATGTGTATTTTGGACGAAGTAAAGTTTGTGTAACCGTGACCGAATCAGCAAAAAAAAACCTGAAACAGTTCGCGTTAATGGTACACATCATGGAAAGTATATCGTCATAATAAATGGTCATATCATAATCATAGCCCATTAGCAAGTTTTTGCCTGTTACCTTTGCACGTCTGCAACATTAGAGTGTGTACATAAAACCGCACTATAAAAAGCACTTGTATAGTTTTCAAACGTTCTGTAGTCGGGAAAAACGGAAATGTATTTTTCTCCGATGTACTTTCTGGTTAGGGGTTAAATGAAACGACAAAATTTCATTTGCATCCATCCATCCTTTACTGCTGACTTCTTTCATCTTTAAATGTGTGAGCATATAATTTTACTGAAATGTCAATTTTTTACTAACTATAATTTGCAAGCAATAATTTCACACTTCACACCATCATCAGTATGGTGTAGATTGAGTGAGTTGTTTGTTTATGTTGGACTAAAATTTCACCTATTGCTAGCGGCGGCGGTACATGTTGTAGAGAAGCTATACCTACGTTTGCTCCAAGTTGTTAAAACTAATGCAATGTAAATATACACAAAACACGTATAACATAAACTACATACCTCCTGCTGTCAGCACAAAACCTGTTTAATGGACCGATGCAGATGATGGAAATATTTGCGCACACCACACGGGAGAAACCAGTAAAAGATGAATTGGCAATCATTTCCGTCAAATCTTTTACAACCTCTCCATTGCATTAGTTCGGCACTTTTTCAGTGACTACACCAAAAAAAATCAGGGAACAAAATGAGTGAAAGGGTTGGTGATGGAATAAATGGTTAACCTGCTGATGATGCAGGAGGAGTTGAAGTTGAAGCTGAGTATAATAACAATTTTAATAGAAAAGTAGACTTTCAACGCGTTATACTCATAACCATAATCATGCCAATAAGATTATTATTATGATAGATAAAAAAATATATGTTTCCTCAGCATAAACCTTGCACAGTAAAACATCTTACGTTGGTGTTGGCTAGTTTACAAGAGAAAAATGGACAGAAATAGCTCAGCATCAAATCGCAGAGGAAGTAAAAGGTAAAAAGGTGTAAAACAACGGGAGGGATGGGAGGAACATGTGTAGTACTTGTGCTCTTAAAGTACGGTGATAAACCTGCTGTGCTGCTGTAGAACAAAGTGTAAAAAATGGGAAAGGTTGTGTTGTAAAAAAAGAGATTGAGAGGTTTTTGTGAAGATATTTTATGGCAGGAAACGCATGAACTTTGGTTGCTTCCTTTTTTTCTCCCATTTATTGCTTAGGTAGATAATGATGCCATATGTTAGCCAATAACATCATTGCTCACGTAAATCATTTTCTATATGTAATTTTGTTCAGTCATACAAAACCTTTTTGCGAAATCATCATCAACGTCAAGTCAATAGTAGACACACACTTCAAGGTATTTTAAACATAAACAGTCTTATTCCGCACATGTATAGATGTACCTAGAAAAATTCTATAAAATAATTTTGTCCGTGTTCATTTTCTTCCACACGCGATGCCAGTTTTTTCAATACTCATTTCCTTTCTGCTCCATATTTTCCTCATTTTTATTTGTATTTGGGCTAATAATAAAACAGTCGTATCACCTATCACCTTACAATATACAAGAAAAAGACAGCTGCTGCTTCTTTAAAACAGATAAATTGTAAACGTATAAACACGTATATATGATGTGTGTAATTTGAAATTTATTCACGTGCTGTGTGTGAGTTCATCTTACCTTTTAAAATAACAAAAGAAAAGAATATAAACTACTGCACACATGTGTTCTACTCCTCTCACAAATCCGCTAATTTCCAATGACCAACTTTTGCAAGACCTCTGAGATTTTCAAATAATCTATGACGTTAGTTTATATTTCCTACTAATTCTGTTCCTAAAGATGAATAAACCTGTCATAAAAAATGCGTTATGGTAAGTAGCAAAAACTGCATTTTTTGGTGTACAGATTTGGAAAAGGGGTCAGTATTTTTTTTATGGAAGTCAAAAGTAAGTGTTGAACGTGCATGTTAAACCAGTGATGAATTTGCACTTGCCATGTTGCAAGTATGGATATCATGGATGCTATATCTTATGAAAACATTTTTATCCTCATCCATTTTGCAAGTGCATTGCAGTGGTAGGCCAACCAGTTCAATAAGTTGAGATGGCATTAAATTAAAAAGTAGGTTAATACAAAATACTAAACAGGTTTTTACAAAGCCATTACGTTTGTAAATTTGCTTATCGTATAGCATTGCCCCATCATCAGTCGTTATTAGTACGCTCTAGCTATAATAGTATACTTTTTATTAAAGATTCTTATTCAAATGGGAAAGGTTTATGCATTTGTGCTGTACTCATAATTACTCCTTGTTTCAATGATTTCGTATATTGTTTTTACAAAAATATACATACCCATCTGGGTAAGTAGTGTTAACACAATGCCACAATGGTTATTACTTGTCGTCCACTCTCTCACTCTTTCGCTGTTCATTGCAAAACTTTTCCTTGTTGCTGTGGTCCTTTGAGAGAGAAAGAGTGGATCAAAAGCCATAAATCTTGATTCCAACTGACTTCAAAATGAGGCTCGTGTTTTATGGAATGGAATAAAATGGATGATTGTTGTTATTAGTATGCACGTATGTACACACACGTATTACAAATAATAATAGAAATCATATACAAAAGCATATACATATATAGTTAAACTATAATATTATTTTGTTACATACTTTGATGCACCTACTTCATAAAGGCAACGGCAACATCTGCCCTGCCTTAGCTACTTCTTTCACATTGCACCCCGTGATAGCAATGCAATATACACTCGTTGTACATTGTATAGTTCAATCCAACCGGAAAACTAAAAAGGGACAAGAACAACGTGGCTTTTTCCATTTAGGTATGGCTTGTTTGCTTTAAAAAAATACATCGAGTCAAGTCGGCAGGAAGGACATCAGGAAAACAGGAGAAGTAATAGACAATAAATATGAATAAGAGGCCGAATGAGAGTAGATCTCATCCACAGTCAACAAGAAAGCAGGGAGCAGTTTGCTTGCGTTACCGCTGCCCTGTCCTTTCAAATTTTCACCATCACCAATTTAATGATATGTCATATGGTTCCATGGTCAGCAGGGAAGGTGACATGAATATGACACCGTCTTTATGAGTTTCCTCCACTACATAAGATTCAAATAACCGGACTCTCCATCAACATTTTTTTCTCTCCTCTACGGAGAGAGTTCACTGGAGGGAATAACAATTTGACAAGGTGTACATTCACTCTACTGTGTGTGTACGGTCAATATTCAAAACGTGTGAAAACCTTGTAGCATTTCAAGTAGATAAAGTGTGCGTCCTTTCCGAGTAAAAAACACAAATACCCAGTCATCCTTAAATATATTTTATCACAATGGAAGCGAAAGTCCACTCAAAAAGTATCTGCTCCTGTCGGGTATTACTTTCTCCTGAACCGTCAAGTCAAGTTACTTTACTTTCATACATTATTTTTTACTCTCTCTCGCCGCTTGCATTACTTACCGTTTGTTACCGCCTCACTTGTCCAGAGCTCCAAACTCCAAAAAGAAAAAAAGCTAATCTTCCACCAGTGGACTGGACTTTCTTCTTTACTTTTTTTTCTCCTCCAACTCACATGAAATGATTTAGCAAGAGAAAAAAATACACATACAATAGAATAAAATGAATGCCGCTCACCAGCCCGTTAATAATGATCGGATGTCCTTAATACAAAAAATATCATCATTTTTGTTGTACTTACTACAGCTTCTTTGTATATAAATACAAAGTCTTTTGTCAGCCAACGATGATGATGATGACGATGGTATAGTAGTGGCGGAGGAAGTGGAAACTTAGGTATTACTTATTATTATGACAAGAAGACGATCAAGCAAACCAGCAGCAACAATAAAATCAATGCACACCGCATGGACTCAAACTGGACTCCCTCTGAACGATTTTTCTTCCACACCGTTATCTATTTCTGACAGGACTTTTAGGGATAGACAGTGTGTGAAAAAAAGAAAAACTGTGAGAAGCGGAGTGAGATGATGATGACGAAAAGCCATATAGCCACCCTCTCTCTCTCTTTTCACTTTCTTTTTTCTCGATACGTTCGGAAGTACCTTACTACTTTCAAAGTAAAAAGAGAGAAGCTCTACCGTGAAAAGGAAAGATTGCCTTAGTCGCAAGTGAATGTAGCAAGTAAGCCAGAAAAGTGTTACGGAGAGTGTGCCAACCATAACAGTATACTATAAGCATCATTGTTATATTGTTATTAGTACACATTTCATGCTCATGAAACTCTCATTTTCTTCATCTGTTATTATCCTTTTTCTCATAGAAAAGTATCCACTGGCTATCATCTGTATTCATACAAATAATGCATTTATGGTGTAACTGACCAACAATGACGGGAGAGAAAAAAACGGTGGCTTTGGTAGTGGCCGTGATGATGATAGTGATTGCTATTATGATGAAGGTATAAACAGGCAAAAGCGGATGAATAAAGTATTCTTATAGTAAAGCGGCATTTAAAAAGCTGAAAGCTTTCCGATATTCTTAAAAAGAAGGAGAAAAGTAAGTCAAATGAGACTGACGAGTTTGAGTGTTGTTATGTGTGGAAGTTCTTCTTCACCAAGTTTCCCCCTTCCTTTTTGTAGCTCCTTTTTTCTCCATTCATGCACTCATCTCATGATACACAATGATGCTATATGAAAAAAAAAGATTTAGCCGGTCCACTTATTTCTCCCACCAAAGCTTCTACACTTCACAAAACTTGGGTGTAGGAGAGAGAGAAGTACAGGATTTTGGAGAAAAAAGCAAAGTTACTAAAACGCATCATCATTGGCATCACCGAAACGAAACTCAGGAGATACTCTTCCGTACAAAAACAGCTTTTTCCATTGTTGTTGTGGAATGAATAAAGTAAGTAAAGTTTGTTCAGGAACCTTTCCTAAATATCCGGCCTTTGTATTTATCCGACTATGAAAAAAAAATATTCAGAGTTCAGCAATGTAGCCTATTCAGCTCACACTTGGAAAACCGTATTGCATCTTTTTTATCAAA
>JAQFZG010001478.1:0-20978 GCA_034695465.1 Entomobrya nicoleti | reverse complement strand
AGGATTAGTGCGCTCAAAGTGACGTAGAAAATTGTGAACTGACTCGGTGGGTCGGGGATCATTTAATATATAATTAGCAAAATGGTTACTTAAACTCCCAACTCTTGATTTGAATATGTTCCCAATTTTAGTCAGCTTCTTATCCTCGGATCCATTTCCAAGATTTTGAAATTTAATAGCAATCAATTTGTCAACAGCATCATTCCACTTGTGACAAACTGCTCTGCATGTAAGGACATCAGACACTGCTAAACCTTGAAGTCCTTTCGCATTCCAAGTTGATAATGCCACAATTGGGAACACCTTTTCAAATAAATAGGTCGTGCTTTGAGAACTAAGCATGTTTCGAAAGTACAGTGATGAGTTGGCTAGATTTTCAAAATCATTTGGGCTTTTCTTGTGTAGCCTTTTAGCGGCAAGACTCCACACCTTACAAAAATAGAAAAAGTGAATGAATTTATTGAAAACATTAAAAATCTAAATCTAATTTTAACGTTAACTTAATTAATTAATTTACCTCTGCGGGTAGAATTCGTCCTAAACGGTTGGAATCTGTGTACAGTAAATCATCGTCCACAGCTAACTCCGAAGACTGGCCGTCATTTGAATTGTGAATTTCCATTATTTCAACAGCTCTTTAATTTACTACTTAATTAATGTTAACTAAACGAGTTTCAGTTTTATAAAGATATAGTTAAGTACACGATGCCTACACCAACTGACTATAGTTTATACATATATGTTTAGAGTGCATGTGATTAAAAACTTTGTACACTACATTAAAATGGAAATAAAAATAAGGTCTCTGGCAAAATGGATTTAATTAATAAGTTATTTTTTTAGAAAATCAGACAAAAAAATCCGATTGAATGATTTTTGTTATTATGATAATGGGACATACCTTGTAATGTATTTTTTCCGGTGCTCTAAAAGTATATCTCACAGCCGCAGGACAGAGGACCCTACCATTATTATTATGTGTAATTTTGTTACAATAAGTGCATGTACTGAAAAACTCGACGGTACTGAAAAAACTTTACATGTGTAGGTATTACAACCCTTTATTCTGTATGAAAATACTAACGTTATTTCGCACACCATTAAAATGAGCTTGTGCTGCAGCACAAAGGAACTTGGGGGAAGCATTTAGCCCATCCAAATAACATTGCTGCTTCACAGTGCATCTGACACTACACTTGTTTTGTTATGTATTTATTCGTACCAGTTCGAGCTGTTTCCTTTTTCATCTAGCAACTTGTTGTGTAAATTGAAAGGAGAAAAGAAGAACTTGCTTACGATAAGAAGATTTTTGATGGCTCTAGTATCCTTGTATGTCTCGGGATCATACGTGTGTTATCAAATGCGTTGACACAAGCTCGAGCATTTTTCCTTTTTCTCAGAACATCATACACAGTCGACCATTCCAGTAACACTCATTTATACGTATTAATGTCCTAAGGAATGGGACGATTTTTGAGGATTCAATACTCTTACATGATTGAACTTGATATTATGTGGTAAACACATTAAGCACTGAAATCGAGCAGAATTCCCTTTCATTTTACATTTGGTCACTCAATGTACTGCCATGACACGATGATAAAAAAACGTTTGATCTATTTGTTGCACTAAATTTTGAACAAGGTTGATTTTTTAAAAATACAACTGGTAATTTCAGCTTCACGATAAACCGAAAACGCTTTACAATAATTTTTTCTAATTATAAATGAAATTTAATACAAAACCTGCAAACATAAAGCGCCTACCTACCTGAGAAGCGCTATTTGGGGTGAATGGTTTTGATATCTAGACTGATGAATTATATTAGCTTTGTTGGGATACCTGTGGCTAATACAATATTCCTAAAAATAAATAATTTGAAGATTTTCTATGCACGTATAAATGAAACATATATTTAAATTCGAATGCATTCTTTTTCTTCTCTTTTCAGCATTATAGTTCATTTTGCATACAAATCTATAACAGTTGTATTTTCTTAAGGCAAAGGAACTATCTTAATAACATTTAAGGCTTCCTTTGTTTTCTTTCAAGAAACCTTCACATTTGAGAAGAACTAATATTTATTGAACTTATTATCTACTCTAAGCTTTACAAATATCTATAATTATATCCCGATCCCACAGACTATGCCTTATCAATACTCCAGTGTCACTGCAGCCTCATTCATTGTTTAAGTGTAAGGCACCGGGCTAACTATCAGTGTTTACTTTTCTCACGCTAAAGACTGGTTTCATGTTATGAATATGTATGTTGCCAGTCTTGAAGCACACCAGATAAAGGCATATGTACATATTTTTAACAAGTATTACAAACACATGCATATATCACGTGAACAAGTCAAGAAAGAATAATGACTCATAAAAGATGTTTTTATTTATTTGAAACATTGAAGTGAAAACTTCAAGTTTGGGTAGCTTATTTGTATCACGTAAACCCAATGGAAAAGCACAAGAACTGATAATTGATTTTCATGAATGCGTTTGCTGTCATTTAATGCTTAAGTAAACTTACACGAAAAGTATTAAAGCACGTGCACCCTGTGGATGAATTAGTTAGTCATATCGTAAAAATATAATGATGCCTTGAACGACTTTAGCCATTCAGATGGCTCGCAGTGCTCGTTCAGTTGACACTGTCCTCTTCTCCCAGTTTCAGGGGCGAATTGGGGACATGAGGCTTTCCCAGTTGTACATCTTTGTGGTAAGTATGCACGCATAATTATAATTTCACGGCTTTTGTGTTTTTCTGGTAAATTATGCTATAAAAATAATTTGTTTTAGTTTGCACAATTTTTACTACATTTGCAGTCAATTCATCCAATTTAAGGACACCAAGATGCATCCGCCTAAGTGGACTTTTGTTGAAATATCAACCGTTTGAGCTTACGAGTCACGGACAATTGGGGAGTATATTTGATTTAATTTGGAGAATAAAAGGTATTTAACATTTAAAAGTTGATGATTATTGACAAACTATTTAATAGTTGAGTTTCCACAGTGCTTTAAATATGAACTATGCAGCATGTTTTCTTCCAGCTTTAGATAAAATGAAAGAATGCATTGTTACGAGATTAAAATAAATGCGTTCTCTTTTAATTTATAGTTTGAGTTCGTGAAATGATCGGCGGAACCATCCACCTGAGTCTCTTACTAGTGCTCGAATTAACTTTTGCTCTTGTGTAAATACTTGTTACCATAAGGGGGTGATAGGGGTGAAGTGATACAATGTGAAAGGAGGTATAACAAAGCGCGATAAGAAAGGAAAAGCAACCATGTAGTTTGCCAGAAGAGTTTAAGATGTCTAGTGTAAACGTTCGAGTTAAAAAGGCATGATATGACCATGCATCGTACATCTCGACCATTTCTATTGTTTTGTGGCATTTCTTGATCAATTTCAGCATAATTTCAACGTTTTCAGTTTTTCTAGCAAGTCGTGATATTGCGTAGTATAAAAATGAAGCAGACGTAAAAATAATCCACTAATTCTTAAAGTTAACAAATTAGCGTTTTTATAAAATTAACACAACAAAATCAGCAATTTAGAGAATTTGCATCATCCTTCTATCAGACAATATACAAGAAAATTATAGAGAAAAATTTGCAAATGTTTTCGAAAATTGTTGCTCACTGTAGAATCATCACATATTAGACTTGTTGAGTTAAATTCATTTATACGTTAAATGCGTTGTGGCAGGTGAAAAACATGTAAGTCAATGTTCAGGTAAAAATGTCCAACCAAGACTAGACTATAATGTAATTGCCGTAATCTGAACCAAGTTGGCAGAATGTCGGAAATGTTAGCTTTCTGAATTCTCTTCAAAACCGGTCTCTTCAAAACTAAAGGTTTAAATGCAAAAATTACGTGTCAGTTTAAACTAAATAAAAATTAACTAAGTTATGATCTGATTTAGAGTTGGTAATCTATATCATGTATTCTAAAATCAAATGAAAAACAAAGTATTGGGTTTAAGTGTTATCAAGCAAGATTCAAAGTTTTTAATATTAATTAAAATTAATGTGACAGGAATGGTTTTGTTTGAATTATAGTTTTCTAATAGATAATTCTCGTTGGAAGCAGATGTAAAACTAATAGACAAGCTACTTTCGTAAAATATTTGGCTTCAGTAAAAGAAATGTAAAACGTTTACCAACATTTTCGTTAAGTAGTTTTTAAATATTTATTAATTGATTCAGTTTGATCTTAAGTCTTTTGGTAATTTTGGCTTGAAGTCCAGAGTTTTAGCATGTATAATCTTTTGTGATCCTTAAACCATTTTATTAATGGTCAACCCAACATTCTATAATATTTTTTTTTGATTTTTAAATGGTCAGAATTATTTAGTTAAAATTTATTGAATTCAGTTGCTGCAAAATGTATTACTGTCAACATATTTAATTCAGTATTACCTTATCTATTGGGGAAAAAACAGTTTTAGGGCTCTTGCACCTTTTCACAATTAACATTATTGTAAAAATGTCACCGCAGTTAGTTTTGAAACTAAATTTTTGTCAAGAAGAAAATAAGCAAGTTTGTCTTTGACAACTTCTTTGAATCTGTTCGACCAAATAAACGTTCATCATGAATAACATGTAACAAACAAACAAAATAAATAAGTTTAATTTAAACACAATCATAATATTTCTTGATATTTGTTTTAAGAATAGACACATTCGTGTATCCTAAATTATTGTTTGCATTAAATTGTCTTTCATGTTTCATCCATTTATTTTGTAGCCTTTCTCATCAATGCATTAATGATTGGTAAATAACGGTTTCCATATAAAATTGGCGTTTCTCCCCATATTTGTACATATTTTTATTACTTTTAATACCCTTGCTCACTTTGACAGAACACCACCTTGGCAAAGCTGTTTTAAAGGGGAAGATTTTTATTAGGTTTTATATCCTTGTTCACTTAAGGAATTTGTTTTGGTTTTTAGCTGCAATTCTAACACAATGCACTAGCTTTCTTCATCAGTGCAGCACGTCCCCAAATTTGCCACAGTTTATATCAAGGGACATTTAGGCTACTGGATCAACAAGGTTTATAGAATGGAAGATTTTGCACACTTTTGTATCCGTACTTTCTGGAAGGAATTATTCGGTGCTACAAGCCTACGTAATTGAAATAAATATGAAATCAATGGAGAATCGCATTTTTATAATTAATTCGCTTCTGATATGGAAGTTTGTGCTACGCTGCGTACTGCTTTTCACCATTTTAAGTTTAATTAAAGTGCAATGCCATTATGAGAACTTTGCTTTTATGAGTTTTCCGAAAACACCGAATAAATAATAACAAGAACATTGACAACGGGACTCATAATTTAATAATCGAATATAAAATAATTTACTATAAGACATAAATAGCTTTTGAGACGTACGTGTTTAAAATGAATGAGAAAATACAAGCAATAATTCTCGAAGTAACTTTATGTAGAAATATATAAACTTCGAAATCAACAAGAAGTCCATTTTGTTCATTTAGAAATTGTCTAACAAATATTCAAAATTTGTGATTACTTCATTTAATACAAATTTTTTATAAAAGTAAATTAATAGATATGGATTCAATATTCCGTCAACCAATATTTTTATCAAACGTGTTTTCTTACTACTACTAAAATCATACATTTTACTAAATTAGCTTGCATACATACGTCTTTTACTAATCATTAGACAAACATCCATTCATGGAACTAATAAAATTACTGTTACACTATTTTTTGAAATTATTTTGAGTATTGTTTCATACCAATTAGCCAAAAAATATATTTGATAAAGGATACATAAATTATGTTGTATACTCTTAACCAAATCATGTGTTTTTTATTTACTAATGTGTAAACACATAGTTGTAAACCTAAAATATTGTGTATAGAAACTTCAACTATTTTAAACATACCTTTTAATTAAGCCAGTACCTATTTTCACAAACACGTTAGGCCAAACTTGCTGCTTAATTTTATTTGTATAATGGCGAAATCGAAGAACCAGTAATAAATTCGCACTAAATCGTACTGATTGTTAATATGAACCACCACCTTTACAAATGTAAAAGATCATTTTATCTTTTAAATACATTAAAATTGTTCTCACATGAGCAATTTAAATAAGTTGAAAAATGGAATACACATATTTGCCATTTAAAAATACCATCACACTACTTTTTATAACATTGGCTTAAAAATATTAACAACAACTATATTTTTATTGCAATCAACGTTAGATTTTTAATTCTATTTAATATAAATCTATGTAATCGTTTACTAAACCAAATAGTTTTCGGTTTTACACGAACAAATTGGACGAACTAACTTAATTTACAGCCCATGTGTGAATGGTGCAGAAAACGTATCTAACAAAAACTGCAGTTAGTTAAAACATTAGTTGGATGATCAATGGAAAATCAGCGTTGGTGAAAAGCTGAATGGTTCCATTATTTTACTCGAAACTTTTAACCATAATTGTTAACCTAAAATTTTCACAGATAATTGAGCTCAAACTTTACAAATAACGTATTTTTACGAAACATGGATTGATCCTCATGCAACATCCATCCTAACCTAACCAAAACGTCAAATAAATAGAGAATATTTAATAGAATTTTCTGCACGCTAATATTTTTGTTCAAGAAAACCTTATTTAATGTTCAATTTATCAGAAATAGCTAAATAAATAAATTTATAAATCAATAGTGTACATTTTATTGAACGTTTATGTTCATCTATATTGTTTCTGGTTGATGACATATAAATACGTACCTTGTATTCATATGTGTCAAGCTCGCTTAACTAATATGATTGCAATATATCGTAGTTATTTTTATAATCTAAGAAACCTGATTTCAAAACATTTAGTGATTCTCGAAGTAGTTCTAATTGCGAAATATCCTATTTCAGTGGCATCATTTAATGGCCTAATCAACGGTAACCAAACATCCGTTAAATAATTGTGAAGCCTATCCATAAAATGCTTAATTGATAACTTTTTGAACTGTAATATTTTCTGCTTAGAACATCCAAAATCGGTTGAATAATACATTTTCAACCGGTTTTAGTATTGATCATCAATAAAATAAAATGTTTCTTTTGTTGAACGGCTATTGAAATATGTTTTCGTAAATCATTTATAGTATTTCTAGTTATGGAAATATCATTCTTAGAAACTAAACGATTTCTTGCATGATTAAAACTGGCTGGAAAGTGTCTTGAACAAACTCAAAACAAACCTACTGTTTTGATGACTAAAGCCCCGACATTGCCCAGCGAAGACCCATCGTTTCTAATAAATATGGTAAGTTCCTCCCATTATGTAAGCTAACAGCTTTTATGTCACAAAAAGATGCTAACCATCTGTATATTCGAATTCTGGGCCCTAAATTTAGCATAAAGATTTTGATGGCAATCCTGGGATTTTCTATTTGCTCCAATCTTCGTATTACGATTGACTGCACTAAATAAATGTTTTTGGTGGACAAATGGCCGCTACAGTGGACCAATATGTTTATACTGCTTTCGGTAAGTATCATTTTAAAATTCATTTGTTCCGTTGATAACTTTAGGTAAGCGAGTGTTCATCGGAATAGTGATAATAGAAAACAATTACAAAAATGATTTCGGGACGTGAAGATGAAAACTGAACAACTTGTGAAGCCCCAATGAAATACTAATACCGTGTGCTCATAAAACTGTCAATAACGTATGTGTAAACGGTAACGTTGGAATGAAGTCAAGGTAAGACATGGTAGAACGATATTCCTCAATCATTCAATTCCAGTGAACGTCGAATGCGTGCCGTTGATGGGTGCCATCCCGCGAAAACGTTACGATGCACTTTTACATAATGACTGTCTGTTATTTGATATTCTTTCATCTTGCCAAACCTAAAATGGAAGCAGAAAAAACATTACTATTAAGATATTTATAATATTGTTACCATAACTTAAAATCAAGCTCCTCATACAAATATGTGAATGAATTTATCAAACGAATTACTTGCAATTTATAGATGATGGATGAAATTCAAAGGCTTCCGAGACCATTAGGCGTCAGTACGGATTGGAAGGATTTTTCCGTGTCCGAGATTTGTTTAGTTCACACTGCAACTATGAATATACAGAAGAACAAAATCAATAACAATTTACTGAATAGGTTAATTTCTCGTGTACCACCCAGCTCCACTGTACACTTTAATAATTATACATTATGTTTGTCAGGGATTTAAAAAAAATGATTAAGTTCACTCACTTGATAAACTGTGATCCAATTCGGTGGTTGTATCACTAATACAAATCAGCACCACTGGACAAAACGGCCAGAAATTTCGGTTTGCAACAAATTAAAAACTATAACATTTTAATTAAATGCAAATCAAATGTAATTCTATGATAGTATTTTCTCCTCGTTAACGTAGTTGTTAAATACGCTGCGACTAGTCCACTACCAAAAAATCGATTCTATTGGTCCACTGCTTGACTTTGTACTGCACGTTTTACCGAAGCCAAACTTGTTTGATTAAAGTTGAAATGGCTTGGCTTGGGTTATTTTTGGAAAGTAGTTTTGTGAATGTTTAGTTGATATGTGTTTGTGCATATCCATGTTGACAATGGGGTATCGCATTCGGGCAGCTTGGTCTTTACAATTGAAGGATTGTTGTACGTTTGTACGTCGGAATTATACCTAGGGTTTTCAGAGTATCACAATGTTGATTGGTTTATGAAATGAAACTATCGGAAGCATTCTGGTCTACTTTGCCTGGTCTAATAAGAGCATTGAATGTAAGCGGTATGGTTAGCCCACTGATATTTGTATTCACGCTTAAATATCACGGTCGGGTATTTACTGAGTGTACTTTGCTTATGGCAATTTTATGGGAAGAAACGAAGACAGAAGCAAGAAAATACATGTTCACTGTATTTTTAACGGTTGGTTCTACTCATTATTTGAGCACGTGATGACTTTGTGTAGATGCCTAGAATTGGCTTTGGACTGTGCACGTGCACATAACTGCACATTGAATATCAAATGCAAGCACTTCAATGAACAGTACAGGTCTGCATGCATTTTTTACCAGACAATATATAATAAAACCACTTGAATATACATTGGTGAATGATCCCTTGTTCAATATCGTTTTCCTATAAAATTCTATATACGACTACCCCCCTGGCTGAAAAAATCAAGCATTGGTTTTATAATTTGACAAATGTGACAAAAGAATTAGTTTATATCCTCTGCTTACACATGTGCGCATTCGTGAAATGAACACTTTTTGTTGGAGCTCTAAACCATGTCTAGCCAATGCTTAAAACTTATAAGATAGCTTCCTAGACAGACTGAATCTGCGGTAGATTGATTTTCTCAGGGTTACATAGCGCCAGCATCAATGAGCACCACAGGATAGATGGGATATGTCTTAAAACAACGACAATACGGAAATCTAAATGACAACAAAGAAATCTTATGCATTACATACATAGTCTAAGGGTTTATTGAAAACAACACATTATCCCACCCATTGACTTGAGAACTCAGGTTACTTGTGGCTCTACATCGAAAACTTCTTCCGTTAGTACTAGCAGGTGCACTTCAACATGTGCTCTTTTCTGCAAAATAACCGTCTTGAAGGGGGTTGGGTAAAAAAGCACTCACTTCGTACATGATAAATGTAGTTGTAGAGAAAATGCATTGGGATTACGTTTGTCGCAATAAAAAAAATTGTATGCAACGAAACCGCTCACCAATCTCAAAATTAAGTCAACTGAAACTCAGTTCGGACAATAAACCAGACAACTGTAAAATCAGGCCCAAACTCTTCTCAAAACTTTATGGAAAGTTAGCATTTATGTCCATTGCTTTAATGCAAAAATGAATCCAACCTGTCATATCCTTAAGCCGAAAGATATGGACCACCTTTCGGTACCAATTGGACAGTAGAGAAGAATGCCGTGAATATTATATTGGAAGATGATTTGAACAACCTAAGTATTAACTGTGAAAACCTTATTCTCGTTAAAAATTCCACTTACCTTTAGAATAACCACTCTACTATCACGTGATCTCACCATAAAATCAGTCCCTATCTCTTCTTTGTTGTAATGCACGCTACACAAAAAGATTCAATGTTCTTGTGATTGGAAGAATGAAGGACCCAGACATGCATATTCAGCACTACAGTATTTTCGTATCAGCACAAGTGAACGTAATGAGGATCAGAAGAAATAAATGTCAAGCTCAGTTGAGAATGGAAAGCTGAGGCAAACGGAACAAGTTTGGTTTAAGGTTGGTGATGAGTTAAGTTTCGATTTCACAGGCTGATTTTTAATGGTAAAGTCCGTTAAATATAAAATGCTCTTTTGACACAAAAATTTGAAAAGGAAATTTATGAAAATGTGGATAGTAACGTTATTAAATGTCTTTCAATTTTCGTGTTGTGCGTTGTAATTGATCTCCAAATAAATAATATTAATTTTATTCCTCTTCATTTTTAGCTAAAGTCTGGCGTAAATAACTGTAACTGCCGCTGGCGAACATGCCTCCCAAATGGTTTGGCTGCACTGAAACCTGCCTTCGGGATCAAGCCAATGTGCCTGGAGTCTACTCTCAAAGGAACAAAAAAGGCGATATTACCACCCACTATACTTTAACGGTAAGTGTAAAGGTTGCATAAAAAATGCTATAGTGTTTTCCTTATGTTTTTATCTAATTTGTTTTGTACGCAACTTTAAACCAGTGAAAGAGTTGCATGCTTTTCAATTCTAGTTTGAATTTTAAGTTTACTGGGATAATCAAACTAGCAGTTGAGTTTTATTTAAAAATGATGTGATATCTTAAATTAATTTTTGCTCTGTTTTTTTTGCAGATTTATGGCCATCCAAGTTTATTTCCTGATGGGGATGCCCAACCATAACTTTAGAAAATCGTTCTTCTTAATTTGGGAGAATGCAGTGGTATTAAGTAGTACAGTTTTAGTAGAGTGAAAATGTGAGTAGTAATTATTTGTGGACAGACAGTTGGTCGAAATATATTCTGTCTATAGTTTATTCAAGCCAGATTTAGGGAGGGTATTCGTCGAAATGATTCTATTAATATTTTTTCTTTAAAGAAATTACTATGAGGTGTTTTTAAAACGTTGTCTTTTTCTCGTACTATTTGATCATGGATTAAAATGAAAATAATTATCCTTCCCTTCGCTAATTTGGCATTTAATTTTGTCAAAAGTACACATTTCTTTCTGTTTGGTTACTCTTCTGCGTACTGCAGAGCAGAAAAGGGAATAAGTCTGACAACACTGAATTGTATTCAGTTATGTGAGTTTTTATGCATTAGTTCTTCAACACTTCAATAATTTTAAATTCATAATCTTAAACTTAATCTTTTCGGTTAGTGGCTGGATGGTATATTTTTGCATACATTATATAAACTCATTTGGCATATAAAGATAATTGGCCGTAAATATATGTGTGAATATGCCTTCTCAATCTAGATTCACGATCTTAATTGATGGCAGTAACTTTTTGTTTTAATTTGTTTTTAATTTCTCCAGGAAAAGTTAATTAAAGTTCCCGATATCCATTTTATAAGTATTGGCAATATCTACCATTTTTGATAACTAGTCAATTTTGCAATTAAATATCAGGCTTAAGCAAGTCAAAGTTGAGTTATGAGTTAGAAAATCATGGAATTATGTTTGAGTGAGTTGCTGAGGCTTTCCTACTTAAAAGTGAACATTGCAGCTGAATTATTACATAAATATTGTAGAACAAAATCTGTTAAAATAGATATCTTTAAATTCTGGGTGCGATTGTAAATTTCGACCCATTAAGTCTTAAAGAAATAGGCTGAAACCACTGATGTACCAATGCACGAAAATTCTAACACAGAAATTTGTGCACCATTGGTATAAGTTTAATAGAAGCATCAATATATTTAACATATTCATAAAACAGATTGATGATAGGATACTGCACAAAATGTATTTGTATTGTAAGTACTCCTACTATTTGTCAACGAGAGGCAATGTAATCGATAGTACAGTCATTTTAGGTAATCATTTTACAAGGCGATGAGTCAATAAAGGTTTTTTATTCAATAAAATTTATATTTTTATGCATGCAAAGTTTGTTTTAAACAATGTATTAACTGTAATGTAACAGCTAATATTAAATCCACAAAAATACAAGACAAATTGGATTCAATTTGAAACAAAATACATTTTATTTTAATTGTAAAAATGGGCTGATCATCTTGCCATTTTGTGTAGGCTTGAGACTTATAACAGGGACATGATGACCTCAGAGTCAACAGAGAGTTTAATGGTTAGGCAGAAGATGTGTTTGCTGATGCGTCGAATACGATGCGTACTTTGGTTGTAGTTGATGAAAGTTTGATAACAGCATGATGAGGAATGTGTTAGGAGGGAGTACCATGCAATTGTTCATCTGGAAGTGGTTCTATTTGATCTATTTGGAAATATTCCTGGAGTTGATCGATAAAGTCAAAAGCATTAGTGACATTGTCATGAACGTAATTGAAAAAGCTTACACTATATACAAATGAAACTGCTGAAATATTTTGCATAAAAATAAAACGTAATTCTTGAGTGAACACATTCAGTTGTACATTTCACTTTTTAGTATGAAACGTGGCCTTGTATTTTATTAAAAAATATTCAGGGTTTTTTAAAAGGTAAAATTTTTAGTAATTTTTACAAATTTATTATATCAATTAAACTTAAAGTTTTCAAATGTATGTGAAAACTTGTAAATGGCTTGAAACAAAATATTGGAGTCAAAGTAGTTATCTTTATTATTGGTAATTAAATACCCCTTAATTTGATAACATACTTTAATTCTAAAATGGTTACACTTAAATCTACGAAGAGACTGTTATCCAACTGTTATTTTAAACTGTACATGAAATTGTGTAAACTAAACATTTAATTAAAATGTGCTTGTTTGTATCGTTTACATATATGCGGATATTAAGTATCAAATTTACAAGTTCATGAATTGTATCATATATATAATACAAAAGCTTAAACGCTGTCTTGAGTACATTAATTCTATTGAAGCAGTTATTAGTTTTAAACGAAGGAACTGTTATAGAGATGTTTGGTATATTTACTAAAATGTAATAATGCAGAAAAAATTGATGTGCAAATTAGAATAAAACCACACGTTAGTCCTGTGTAATAAGTGTAATTATAGTATGAATGCTTTAAAAATTTCTTATTTAAGTATGATTGGTACTATCTAAAACTGAATGAATGTCGTAAACGGCCTAAAAACCACTTGAAGTATTCCAAATAAAAACTGAACCTATTTCAAATACTCGAATAAATTAAATTATACTGACCATAAATCAAAAGTTTTTCGGCTCTCCTGCATAAGAGGAGACCTGTGGATCATAATTTGCAATAAAATGCTTATAATTCATCTATTAAAATTGTATCCACAGAAACCTAGTTTTCTTTTATAACCTGGTAATCATAAACTCACAAGTAAACTGTAAATTTACACGACTGCTGCATTTGTACAAGTCATTTTCATTAGAGCGTCTCATTCGTCAATTTATTTGCAGCAACAAAAGTATGTAAAATGCATGTCAACGGCTTACAAAGTAGTTGTACATTGTATTTTTTTTAATTCGTCATACCGACATATACTACACTTTAATGTTCCAGTTTTAGGGTAAGCTCAAAAAAGATTTACAAGATCCGTATATTCATTGATTGGCATTTAGGCAGCTCAATGAACTTTAATAGCTCTTTCATTTATTCAAATCATCTTCACAAAATCATAAATTTAGCTGGTTAGCCTCATCAAATCCCGTAAAGAAGGTTTCAGGTTACCAAGCCGACAAACTTAAATGAGCATGTATTAAAATGACCATCATAATGTTTTGTATGATTTTGTGCATCCACAATAGGTATGTTGGTATATCATTTTCTCTAGGGCAGATCTCATCTTTACTTATGAGTTCATTGCTCCTGTTATCACATGATGTGCTGGAGCTATTGCATTCTCCTTGTTGCTGGACCATGATGCAAACTTTACATGAGACATTTGTTCATTCATTTTTAAAAGGTTATGATGAAGTAAACAAATTCCTTTCAGACTTGTGGTCGCTCAAAATTTAACAGTTCTTTTTCATTTTAAGACGCATATACTGTTCAATATATTTTGTCAGCTACAGTATTTACAAGCTTTCACAAGTCATCACACTCACAAGATTTAGCGAGTGCTAAGAATTGTATGATATTATTATTCTACTCTAAATCATATCTGATCAGTTTGAAGCGTGCTCTAGTAATATCAACAAACTTGATTTTGTTCAATGTACGTAAATTGTAGATGTTAAAGCCAAAGGGCAACAAAATCCTGTAAAATCTTTTGTAGTTTTAATTGTCACGTGTACTTACACTTTTAGCGCTACGTTCTCGCTATCTGATTTGTGGAACAAATATTATACTATACGCTCAACATGGAAAAAGTAAAATGTTTACAGTGTGACAAATGGTCCAATAACAAACAAAATTTAAAAAGGCACATAAAACGATACCATAGCACTACACCACGTATTCGTTTTCAATGCGAAATTTGCCCTAAAACTTTTTTGGAAAGGTATGCAATGACCAGACACATCGTTAACGTCCACTTTGGACATCGGCCGTTTGTTTGCACTCTTTGTCCGAAAACATATTGTCAAGCCACCCATCTAAAAAGTCACGTAAACTCAGTTCACAGAGGAATGCGGTCTACATGTAATATATGCGGGAAGTCTTTAACAAAAGAACAATCTCTAAAGGCCCATATCAAATCAGTACACAGCACTACGCGCCCATTTGTTTGTTTATTGTGTAGTAAAACATTTAAGACAAATCCGGTTTTAAAAGCACATGTAAAGGACACACACACAAAGAAAGAAAAGCAACAGTGTGACATTTGTCAGAATATATATTCTAGTAAAATGAGTCTTTATTATCATCGTCGTAGACATGCAGTTGAGAAACCCTATACGTGTACTATTTGCCTCAAAGCATTTTATTTAAAACAAGAATTGAAATCCCACATGGGTGTTCATGCTCTGGTGAAGACAACATACGAATGTGATATTTGCAACAGATTTTTTCGGACCAAAAAATTAAGAAAGTTACACATAAATCTTGCACACAACTCCTCAAATATTTCATCATGCATTTTTTGTGATAAACCGTTTCGTGGCCAAATCAATATGTGGGGCCATATCCGTCGACATACCCAAGAACGAACACACCAGTGTCAATTGTGTCCCAAACTGTTTTACGACAATACAGCTAAAAATGATCACATGATAACACACACGGGCGAAAAACATAATCAGTGTAAAGAGTGCGGAAAACGCTTCTCTTCGTTTGGTGGCTTGAGACATCATAACCAAAAACATGATAATATCAAAGTCCACGAATGTGTATTTTGTGGAAAAGGTTTTGTGAAGAAAGGGCACTATTTTCATCACCTCACAATGAAAATCGGGGAGAGGCCTTATAGCTGCAAAATATGCGATATGAGATGTGGATCCTCAGCTTTGCTACGGAATCATATGCGCAGCCACCAACCAGGAAAATATAATTGTGAAAAATGCGACCAGGTGTGTAAGACAAAATCGAGCCTGAATACTCACATGCAGAGATGGCATTCGGGGCGGGATTGAATAGTTCACACGTTTTGCCATCATTTACTAAATACTTAAATCAACCGGAATTTCGTACATCAATAGATGAATTTTTTAACACATTTGATCTTTGAAACAACTGTACGTTTTAGTCATCACTATGGAAAGCACAAGTGTAAAAATGTGACAAATTTTATAACGAGATATTTGGACTTAAACTTTGTACACGAAGTCGGATTATGTAATTATGATTGCGTGTTTATCTACTATAGAAATTAAATATGAATGGAAACTTACTATTTAGTTAGCAAACGAAATGAACTATTTTACTTTTATTCATGGACGGTACGTAATTTTTTGCAGCAATCTAGTTTTGAGTGAAAATGTGTAAAACCCAGAAGCTTGTGACTCAGCAGAAATATTTTTATACTGATTATATTATATTTAGCCGTAACAGAAAACATCTTGATTCTGTCGTACTTTAGAATGACCAATGAAGCCATAATTTATTCAGTTACTAAACAATATTACGAATTTAGAGTATTCCATCAGATCGATATTTGGCAGTAGGTAATACTTAAACAAAAACTGAAGAAGTTTAAGTTGAATATGAATGCGAAATTGAGATATTATTAATATTATTATTATTAATTCATATTGATACACATGGTTTCACTTGGTTATTATTAATAAAGGATGCAGTCTTATATTCTAGGGTACCATCATTAAAGTTCACAGTTAAAACAAGCCTAAAACAAGCTTTAAATAAAATAAATAAATCAATCAATGGAAAAATACATCTAACACACCATTCTGTTGTTTGATTTGTTAAATGACACAGAGATAACATAAAAAGTAATGTTAAAATTAGTCAACAATAAATACAGCAACATTTTACTGAAATCTATATAAATGTACAAAATTTATCATTACACATGTCCATAGATGGCAAAAGAGGAAGCAAGTACGGTAAGTTCATAAAATATTTTTGAGGATGTTTTATTTGCATTCCCCTTGCTTTTAAAAAGCAGAAGTTTTCGTTGGATAGAAACGTTAATCCCTTTCTTTTAATTCAAAATATCCAAAGTTCACTTGCAAATTAAATTAATTTAGCGGATCGTACATTTTCTGAAAAAAGTGTATTTATTTAATTTACAATGTGATAATTTCACTTGATACACTCATATTAATTAAATTCAGCATAATTAATGGCATAAAAGATGTTAACTCAAGATGTTGTTAGTCTCACAGAAACTTGTAAAGATGTTCTATTACCACTATCTCTTGCGTTAATGAGTGTGACAGTAATAATGTTTGTGTATCCACAATATCACGAATTGTTTTCTTTCATAAAAAATTCATTTTAATGAGTTCATTGCTTCATTTATTACTTGATGTGGTGACACCATGCAATCTGGTTGCTACTGGACCATCGTGTATGCTTCCTATTAGTTTGGCTTTTACAGTGTTTCAGACTGTGGATGAAGTAAACATGTTTTTCTCGATTAGGTTCATTTAGAATTTAACATTTTAAGGTGGGATCTCATATCATTATTCAACATATTCTATATAGACATTTTTATCCGTTATATTATTGATCGTATGCGAAATCATTTTATAAATATATGTATCTCTTTTCCTGTGAATTAAGTCATCATGACATTTGTGACCTTTTGTGACCAAAATTGTCGAGCTTGCAATGTAGCTGAAACGTTTTGTGGAGATGCCAAACTTTGACTTGTTTTCAGACGTCATCTGACTGCCAAGCCTATTCGGAGAACAGAGTGTAGAATTGTGAAATTTTTCAGTGAAATGAATTTTTACCTGACAAATTTATACATTCTTCAGTTTTCTATTTAATTTTTGTAGTAGGTACATGATTCTTGAAAATTTGATCATAGCTTATCCTGTATTGTGGAGCAAATCAGTCTCTCTGATTCGTGTAAGTTGACTTTAGAAAGAAACATTGCATTTAAAATAACAATTTGTGTGTTATGTATTTTTTATAATTTTACTGCGAACTAGAATTAGTTCCAATGTAACTATTTTTTATCATGTAAAATCATAATATTTTATGCCTATTTTTTTAATTTCAGTTGATATTTACATTCAAAGAATCCAGCGATAAAGAATTCGACAATATTGATCTGCCGAAGTTGATGAGTTTTGGGCACCTACCATAAAATTCCGGAAATATGTAATAATTTTTTTAGTAAATAAAATTTAATACAAAAAAGACTTGTTTGCATTAAAAATGAAGCCTCTCAAGAAAAACTTCAAAAGCTAATTTTCACATTTTGAACTTTACTATTTTCCAGAAAAATTTAGGACGTTTGACCATAATGCTGGAAAAAACATGACGAAATGGACCTTCGTAAGGATACACAATCCTACACAATGCTACGCAAAATTTACAACCTTTGGTATTATTGGCAGCTAATATCATCAGTGAACCCGTTTCTGTTATCAACCAACTGTAATCTGTTTTTCATAAGATTAGAAGTTCGAGGATTAATGTATGCTACACAATTTATAAAACTCTAAGACCGCAAGCAGATAATTTTACGAAATTATTTTCTACAATCGAGATTCCCTCTACATTACTTACAACACACTGCCAATTTCATTTTCATGCGTACTAAAATTGACGTAAACGAAAGATTTATAACCGAATTTACATTTATGGTTTGTTGGTTGCTATATCTCTAAAAGTGGACTTCTGTCTAGTTTTAACAAAGTCTTAGATCGGAAGATTTAAACCAGCGATAAATTTGGACTAGTTGAAACAAAGACCCAACTAATGTAACGTTGAAAAGGTCATTCTTTCTAGTTCAATATGTTTACATAAGTCATTGGCCATCTTCCAAAATATTTCTTATTCTCACATATTTTTATTAACTGATTTTCAAAAACAAGGTAATCTCAATGGTAGGGCTATAATTCTTTGCATCAGTAGTTTTCAAGTAATCCTTTAACAACTTAATGAACAACTTTATACGTTATGTCAATTTAAAATGTATTAAAAGAGGACATGACCTTATTATCAACTCACTTGCCTTTTTTCAAAGGTAAAGTTTAAGAAATGGTGAAAGCACACATGTAACTGAGTTTACGTTCACCCAATATCGACTCATACTACGATGCGTTATCCGAAATATTGCAGTCATATTTGTAGGATTCATCAAGGTATGAATATTATTTATTTGTAAAGACTTATCTGTTTCCTTCACACTTCACTTCCTAAAGATATATTAGGTTTAAATCGATACTCGGCACATTATTTCGTTGTTGCCTTTACATGCTCTTGAGAGAACTGCAGTGAAATGAATCCAAAATCGATTGATTAGTTTATCGAAGAACTGAGAATGTTACGGGAATAAATGGACATTTATTACAATGTTTAAACGTAAGATCCTTTTACTACTCGTTTCTCGATACCAATCACTTGCACTGAACGCAAAATTAACTAAAACAGAAACATCTGGGGCTCTCGGTTGAGCATATTCAGACACTGTCTCTACCTTCTTATTAATAGCGCTGATAGAAATATACATGTATATTTTATCTCCGAAAGTCAAGAATAGATCACAAACTATACTCTGTAAATTGAAAATTGCTGCAATGTGAATACAGTTTTATGAATACTTGAAAAGAAATAAAAAATAAATGATAGAAAAAGATCTGTAACATTTATAAAGTTAATACGTGAATATATTCCCAGAAATTAGTATTGTTGCCAAGTTTTAAAACAAGTAGAATATTTCATTAAAATTATAATCTGTTAATACAAATTATCTTTAGATTTTCATCGCCAAGGTAAAACTATGTTGATATTTATACGTCTGAACTAGTTCATCTATTGATGATAACAGGTTAATAATAACCATAAAATATGTTTTCACTACTATAAATTACGTAATTTTAGCCTGCACAATTTTTTATGCAAACTACTCTATCAGTTTTGACGAAATGAGGTTTAAAAAATGTACGAGAAGTAGTTGAACGCACCTTATTTATTTTTACAGTACTTTAAGAAACAGAGACATAAGTGTTATAATCTATTGTAATCTAATAGACAACCGTTTACATATCGTATAAAATAACCAAATAATTAAGCCTTATAGCTTACTTGGCAATAATGCATTTAAGGTAAAATACATAGCCAAGCATACCTATACATATATACATACCAAACCTTTTAAGCAGTTAAATTGTTTCAGAAATGGGTTAAATACCGATCCGCGTACATTTATTAACTAGATGTTGAATGTGATTTCAAAAACTATAAGAGTTTTTAAAGGAGGCTGGTAAAATAAAGCGCCAAACTATATCCATAATATTTTAACATTTTGTTTAATTAGAGTTTAAAATACCTTTGTTTTAATATTTGTTAAAAATATTATATGCTATTAAAATTAGGCATTATTTCTTAATAACATT
Organism: Entomobrya nicoleti; assembly: GCA_034695465.1. Classification (NCBI taxonomy): domain Eukaryota; kingdom Metazoa; phylum Arthropoda; class Collembola; order Entomobryomorpha; family Entomobryidae; genus Entomobrya; species Entomobrya nicoleti. The sequence continues at coordinate 861 of JAQFZG010001478.1, read as the reverse complement.
CTAAGAAAATATATTTTCTAAGATATTAGTCATACCACATTGGCATAATAAAGATAAAAGCCGATAAAATAATTCTACAAGGCATTACGTGTTATGGAGAGAATATTTAAGCCACTTATTTACAGGAATTATTTTAAATCTTACCATTTCAAAAATATACTTCTTAGAAGAATGTTTAAAAAGTTGTATAAATTTAATTGTTTAAAAGTTTACAGCACTAAGTCTGTTTCCTATTAAGAATGTTTTTGTTAAAACAAATATTTAGATAAAATGAGAATTATGTGTACATTTGTACAAATTTGTGGTAAGTGTAAAAAATAATTTGTTTCAGTTTGTAAACGAACGCTGGAATAATATAAACATATAAAGCATTATTAAAAACTATATTATTGGTACAAGAATTATAAAAAATTGCCTCGTGAGGTGTTTACATTCATTTATAAAACTGACATAACTAACATTGTTTATCCTACATTAAAGAATTCATTAAAATGATATCTCTTATTTCATCTACTTATTTTGTAGCCACACTAATCGAAGAATTAATTTAAAATAGTTAATAGTTTCCCTATAAATTTGATATCCTTTCCCCAATATTATACATATTTTTAAAATTTCATTCGTTCACTCAAGCTTTAAACTAAAAACTATGATCTACAAGGTCATCATCGAAGTTGGTTATTTGTAGTAGCCTTACGTGCTTGCATATCTTAAAACGTTTGTAAAGCAGCAGATGAAATAAAATGTGCAAGGATAATTACATGTGGCAATGAGCTAGCTACTGTGTGATTGTGATTTATTTAACGTCAACAGAAACACTGCATATTGGTTACAACAAAATATTATACACATATAAGGATA